>PVJH01003323.1:0-92500 GCA_004026705.1 Nesogale talazaci
GACGGTTGTACATTGAATAAGAAAAACTGAAGAAGAATGGCTGTTTGAATTGTGGGCTGCAGAGAAGATTCAGAGACCCTGGACTGCCCAAAGCACCAGGAGAAAAACAAACCCAAACTGCCTTGCACGTACAGTCACACTCCTTCCTCCTCAGAGGCAAGGATGATAGCATCAAGAAGTTTACTAGAACCAATTGTAAGAGAGCAACTAACCCACAGCACCTAGAGTGAGAATTGGTCAGATTGAGACGTCGCTGACTTGTGCTGTGTTTCATTTAGACAATCCTCCATAAATATTATTTCTTTCACCTGGAATTTTGATAAGGATTACATAGCAAAGTACAGCACTTGTACTCTTTGGCAGGAACACAAGGTTCAGAAATCTTCAGTTGATTATACAGATCATCTAGTGTGAACCTAAAGATGAGTTTTTCGGTGAATGAAGGTGCCTAAATTTGGATGAAGGTGCCCTGTCTGAAGAGATGGCTGTGGAATTCCACCACTCTACAGGATGCGTTTAGAAGAGATGAATGGGAGTCGAAATCTTTCACAAAAAAATAAAAATTCAGAATTTGCTTCCAAGTAGATGGCAAGAAACTTAAGGCCTTATAATTTATCTTTGGTGTGTGGTTCCTAATGTGAACCTGAAAGTCTGCATGGAATCTTCAGGGAAATGGCTGTCATTGCAAGGGGTATATGAAGCCAAATCTTTATTCTGCAATATCTGGAGATACATATAAAGCAAAAACCAAGGTGAGCACACTGAACTGAATTCTTATATAGTTCTTTGTCAGATAGAGGTAGAACACAATGTTTGCTTTGAATCTGGACATAGAAGTACTTTTAAGCAAGAATATTTGAAATAGTTGTTTCAAACCTTCAACTATGGCTACAAATTGAACTTAAAGAAAGCATTCAAATAATATTTAATTTTAAGCAATTTATCTTCTTAACAGGTTAGTGATAATCTTTTACTTGGTTCATAATTGTCAGGGTTAACATGATTAACAGATTTTTAAACCCATTCCAATTCCTGGTGACTTTATAGCATTGATTGTCAACCTTCCTAATGCTTTAACCCTTTCATATAGTTCCTCATGTTGTGGTGACCCCGCAACCATAAAATTATGTTTGTTGCCATTTCATAACTGTAATTATGCTACTGTTATGAATAGTCATGGAAATATCTGATATGCAGATGTATTTTCATTGTTCTAAATTGAACATAATTAAAACATAGTGATTCATCAAAAACAATATGTAATTATATATTGTGAAATATTTATTTCTAATGACAAATAAATGAAATTTTGTCTTGAACCATGGTAGTAGCATGGGTAACAGTCTTCAACCAGGTACTCATATGTCGCATATCTGTGTGGTCCCATGAAAGATAAATGTCATCTCTTGGATAAATGGAGCATACAAATATGATTTAAGAGTTTCTTTATATGTGTCTTTTCTATGTTGTATGCTTGCTGGGTTCTGACTTGATGGCTATTTCATTTGGGGGGGGGGGGTTGGGGGAGGGGCATCACTGCCTCTGGTGGTCGTGGGCGCTACCCAGTGCTGCTCCTGAGAGCCACCACTGGATTTGAACCGCCAAGCCCGCAGGCCCAGTACCGCACTCAACCGCTTAGGCCAACGGGGTTCAGCCTGATGACTATTACTTAAATACTTGAAGAACTGTAACCTTTCTCAGCCTTATTTTATTTGACTTAAATAAAACATGTAAAGAAACTCTTAAGTCATGTTCGTTATGTTCCATTCATTGCTCCGTGCTTACTTGGCTTATGAAATATCCCGTCTGGTGGAATTAATTTTTTTAAAAAAGTGGTAACACCTATCAAGAAAAATTCCTGGAGTTAGTTCTTAGCAACCAAGTAGAGCACTGGACCTTGTAGATACACTTTGTCAAGGCTTCCCACCGAGGGCCAGGAAATGATAGGAAGAGACGAGTTAGCTTCTTCTAGCATACATCGCAGTAGGGGGATAGACCGTATACACTATAAATGATACGTCAGTGAACTCTTTTGAAAAAGTGAATTTCAGCTTAATTTACACACTCCTACAAAATAGTGACATTCTTTTGGCCTGTGTAAAATAGAGATGGGTTGAGTATTGATTAAATGGTATCTGTCTTGCATTATTTGGAAAAATGAACACATTACTATATTCACTGATGATGATAGAAAATAGAATGCATTCTAATTTAGTAATGAATTTTAGAATTATATAATAATATAATAGTATCAAGAAAACCCATTTCATGTAACTGCCTTTGTGTTTATACGCATGCATATATATATAGGTACATATCTTCTCTTGTTACTTAGATTTAATATTTCTAAATTGCATAGAGTTCTTTTAGCATGGCATAGTTATATATAGAAAACTGCTTTGTTTTAGTTTAACTGATTTTGATTAATTCTACATCACAAATAATAGTGGTTTCTTGTATTTCTTTTTTTTCTAGGAACTCTTTTTTCTGAAAATATCATAAAAGATATTATCTTGATATCAAAATTACTATCCTTTCTTGTTAAGCAAAGAAGCAGATGTACAAATAGTCATTTCTGATCAAAGGTTACGTCTAGTTATAGTTTAAAATAAATAACAAGAAAGGATAATAAAAGTTTTATTTTTTTGTTTATGAGCCAGACATGTATGAAACATGGAGAAAAGTTTATATCTAAAGGAGAAATATATGAATCAGCACATATACAGCATATGACTAAATTATTAAATAGATATGACTACATGCAGGTAGGAATCTGATTATATTGTTATGCATCTTTGCAGAGGAAATATGAGGCACCTTTTGGTATATATGTACACTGAATCATGAACATATGACATCACAAGAAATTACTGGAGCCCCACAAATAAATATTTATTTTCAACAAAGATATATGGATTTTTCTGAGGAAGTAATATAAGTTAAATATCTGTTGTTTTCCTGCTCTCTAAGCTGGAAAAGCTGTATCCATCAATAAAAGTGTGACATCAGTTAGACTCACAATACCAAGAGAGGAAATACTCCAAGTGTTCATCCACCATAAATGATTGCAAGCTATTTTCTTTTAAAGGAGATAAATAATAAACATTAACAAGGAGCATTCTAGTTTAGAAAGCAAAATTGTATGTGTATTTGGTGTTTTTGTGCTTATAGATTGCAGGTCCATGTGGCCAACTGCTAAGCATATAGATTTCTTTTTTTTTTTTTTGACATCACTGCCCTCTGGTGGTCATGGGAGCCACCTAGCACTGCTCCTGAGAGCCGCTGCTGGATTTGAACTGCCAAGCCCATGAGCTGCAGTCCGCATTCAACTACTTATGCCATCAGGGCTCAGCCCCATATAGATTTCTTAAGAAGAAGAAAATAACATGACTCATGTTTTGGGGTGGCTCACTCACTCTGGGGAGCAAAGAGGTGAAATTCTGTGTACAGAGACATTTTTTAACATACACTTAAAAAATAGATGGATGGCGTTCTTGTAATTTTAAACTTTACTTTTGAGATTAAAATCAAAAATAATCTGGATAGAGAACTAGAATCATTTAAAATTTTAAGTTAATTGTGTTCTATAAAAGGTACACTGAGAGCAAATTGTAATAATAATAATAATAATAATAATAATAATAATAATAATAATAATACCAAAATAGAACATCCTGAATGATACCAGAGGAGCTTGCAAACAAATAAACAAAAGTTGCCATTTAATCTATTTACAGTCCTAGTGACCCACGAGCATATCAGTCTTGCACTGTGCTTCTGAGTTTTAGTAACTGACTTTACTTCTACTTGAAATCAATGCCCCAGAGATTGAGTTTTCTAATGTCTCATAAATAAAAATCAATCTCAAAGTTAGTTATGTCATTGCAGATTATAATAATTATCCAGAATTTGATAAAAATCAGGTTGATGGAAATTTTTGGATATTTTAAAGCAAACTATTTCTGTTTCTTTTAAAAAACAAAAAAGACTCAGCAGCATAACTGAGTAGCTTCCCTGGGTGTTGACTGTGAGTTCAGGCAAAGTGGAATCCTGGACAACGTCATTCTTTTCTCCATTTATCCTTATGTTACTGATGGCCTAAGTTATTGTGTTTTCTGTTTTCTCTCTGTTGAGATGTAATCCACATTGTAGGCTATAATCTCTGGTTTTTATGAGTAAGTACTGCAAGGTCTTTCACTGTCAGTCACTGGGGTTGAATCATCTGCACATCTCAGGTTTTTAAGGAGCTTTTGACTGATTCTAATACTGAATTCTTCTGGATAGACGCCAGCTTCTCAGGTGATTCTCTCAGCAAATAGCATAGGCATGGTGAACAAGCCCAGCTCTGGAACATAGCTTTTGTGAAATTAAGCAATGCGGTCTATGCACTGGAAAACTTAACTATTGTCATGTTTTATAAAAACTGATTTTAAAATCACCCTCAAATTTTACATATGGGTCTGATACACATCAACATTCCTCTTTGAAGTGTTCTAGTATGTTAAACTGAAGATATGTTACTACCCAACTCCCCCCAAAAAATAAAACGTTTGCTGTGTTTAGCCTAAGATGTAAGAAGTATGCATTCTTCAAGTATAACAAAAACATTCATAAGTGTTTTCTTTAATTTGCCCTTGTATGATGCTCGTCTTTGCCTCCTTTCTTCCCGAAGTCCTGGGTTGGGACCAGCTAAAGTTTATGATGACTTCACAAAAGATTTTTCTTTTAGGTAGTCATCAACTCACATCTAAAAGCGGAATATACATCTTTGCAAAACACATCTATCTGAAATACTTAACGATTAGAAGATAATAAAGATAGGAAGCAATTTGCACATTGTCAATAATACTCAATTTAAATCAGAATTTATCTTTTATGATTAACATGAACTATTGATACTGCCTGAGCCATGACACAATCATGTTCATTGTGCAAGCTTTTCACGTGCTTTCCTGGCAAGTTCTGTCAGAACCACAGTTAAGATGGGGGTAACAACAACAACAACATACATCATCACGATTCTATGTAAAGAGGCTGTGCCTTTCAATATGTATCAAACTCTAAAATAAACTAAGAATGTCAGCAGTAATAGTTAATATTTAGCTTGATAAATGAAGCTGGATCTATAAAATTTAATATTTTTAGACAGTGTGCCAAGAAATATGTGAATTGGTCATTGGGTTGGTTGTGGAAGAAAACTGGTCACTTACTCAGGCTAGGCAGCCTTTGTTCATTTTCCAAAAGGAATGCCATTACATTCACATGAAATGTCAACTATTCTTAACTGAAATAAGTGCATCAAGTCCCTGGGTGACATTTTCAGAGGCAGCATATCATATGTGCAACAAATGACAACTCGGTATTAACTAACAGGAAGACATACCCTCCTTCTAAATTAGCGACAGACTCTGAGTCGTCTCAGTGAAGCTCGCAAGGGTGTTTTCTGTCTATGTGCGTAGGCATGGAAGTGTGGAGGGAATGTGTATTTGGGGGAGTGCAGTGTTAGTAATTGCAGCTGATGAGATAAAAGCTGCTTAATGTACTGAATAAGAATACATGCAAACTTTATTATTATTTAAATAATCTAGTAGACAGGTTTTTTTTTTTCCACTTCATGAATAGGCCAGTGTATTATTTTACTAGAAGATGGCAACATTTGATTTTTTTTCCTCTTCTGCTATGAGGTGATTGTACAGTTAATATAACCCATTTCCAGGAAGATTTGAACAATCAGTACCAAATTGCTACTATGTTAGGGTTCTCTCATTACTTTTTAGATTTGATGGTATCCCTTCCTACTGTGTAACAGTACAATTGTGTAAAATAGAAATTATTGTGGATTTTCTTTATCTGCCAGTGTATTTTTGAGGGAGTTTACATTATGAATAAATATAAAATCTTGGGCTGAGTCCCGGTGGCATAAGTGGTGGAGTGCGGGACTGTGGCCCGCAGGTTTGGCAGTTCAAATCCAGCGGTGGCTGTCAGGAGCAGCACTGGGTAGCACCCACGACCACCAGAGGCAGTGATGCCACCCACCCCCAAAAGAAAAGGATAAATATAAAATCTTATATTTTTTAAGAGGGTGATGGGAGATGACTGCTTCACATATGGGCATTTTTTACTAAACATTTTTAACCTCCTAATTTTTAAAAATTAAACAATCATTTTATTGGGGGTACTTACAACTCATAACAATCCATACATCAGTTGTATCAAGCATATCTGTACATGTGTTGCCAACATCCCTTTCTAGACATTTACTTTCTGATGAACCCTTGTTAGCAGCTCCTCTTGTGACCCCCCCCCTTGATAAATTGTAAGTATTTTCATACATGCTCTGTGCACCATTTTTGTGTTTCCTGTTTTCTCTGCATCCAAACATGAATGAAGAAAGAAACATGGAGCATCACATGTAATTTCAACCTGTCAGGGTTGATTTTGGTGAAGAACTTAGCTGCCCTATTGGGAACTCTGCTGTTGTTTCCTCGGACTCTCTGGTTGGTGTGACATTGGTCAAAAGACCTGGTGACTTTGGAATTCTTTCCACAGTTGCACAAGTGGGTCTGCCCTGAATCTAATCCCAGAAGGAAAAGCATGTTGCACTATTGAAAAGCAACATGTCTTTGGCCTCAGGCTTCTCTGAAAGAACTGTTACAAGATAAGAATCACTGCATATTAGAAAAGCTAAAGACTTTATGACTGATTTGTCTCACGGAGGAAAAATATTGCAGGCTATGGATTGTAAGTTCCTCTCTGACACAAGACACAAGATTTGGCTAACTAGGTTTGGAAAATAGAGAATCTCTTCTAAGATAGCTATTAATATCTTCTAATCAGGAAATTGCCAGTAACTCTATTCTTTGTTTTATTAAAGGAGAGAAGAATAGTAACAAAATGGTTAGAGTGACCCTTCAATCATCCCATTTTTAGAAGAATTTACACATCTGAAAATTTGGTCTTCACCCATCTGTAGCTTGCATTTAGTTGAGTCTTTAGAAAGGGGAACTCTTAGAGTGGCAGGGTGTAATTAATCATATGTACCCGCTACCTTTTTCCGGCTGCTAAAAATTCCCTCCGTTATTTTTTTCAGATACTAGTGAATTTTTTCTTGGGCTCTTGTGATTAATAGTTGTTTATCTTTACCATCAAAAAACAAATGGCTATACTTATGCTTGTGTGAATGAAAGTTTCCTCATATACTCATCCCTTGTGTTAAACAATCTTTTGTGTGAAATTTTATGTGTTGCCTTACACTGTCCCACAAAGGCTATGGAGAAGGACTTAATGTAGAAGAATTTTAAAACAGATACCATTTTGGAGGTTTAGGACTCTTTAAATTTTTACTGTGAAATGTATCTCTAATTTTCCTACATTTTGATATGAATTTTAGAGTGGAAGATCTTGGATTGTGTGTGCAATAAGCTGAAATGTGCTGGACATCAATGATAAGCCAATAAAATTAATAGATAAGTGATTCATTGTTGATTTTCTACTAACATTGTTTATGTTATACTTCGATTCTTAATGCCATACAGTTGTTTATAAAATGGCATCCTATATATATTTAGGGGGAGGGTAATAAGTCTAGGAAATAAAGATGTAGCTGCCAAATTTACACATTTCACTTAAAAGGCTCATTTTGGAGAAAATTGCATTAACAAAATAAAAGAAGCCAAACAATTAATTTGTAGTGCCTGTTTTGTATTTATGCATAATTACCGGGGCTTGTTAAAGCAGCATAGAGAACCACAGCTTATTTAGTGATTTCGGGAGAAATTGTAACTAACTTCACCTCCAGAATTTAGTTTGTGGTAATTTGTCAAAAATAGGCATGCCCATTGATTAGAGGGCAGACAAGTTAGAAACTGGATTCAAATTTCAGATCTAAGTTTTAGTGAAGTTGAATGGATCTTTATCGTTCACCTGAAATTTACCTCCCTCAATATATTGATCCTTGTTAATGAATGTGATGAATTTGCTCCCTTTATTAAATGAAAGTTTTTATCTTTTTAAGATGGAAACTATACATTTCCAGATTGCACAGGAGAGGGTTTGTGACCTAGAATGAATCATTTGTGGCCGAGACCAGACAATCTGAAGGTTTTCATCAAGGATGTGTGTGTGTGTGTGTGTGTGTGTGTGTTCTCACTCTTGCATGTGCTCAAGCTTGGGCACTCATCAGTGTAAGCATTGTCTGCAGGGATGTTTTATCTCAGTACATATAAAAGATGTTTCTATAATTTTTACACAAAAGTGAGAACACCAAATCAGGTTATAAACTATCAGATGATGAAGGATGCTGCTAATCTCTGCTATTCTGCTAAGTCTTTTACTTGCATAGTAGCTATATGCCCAGACGTTGAGAATCTAAGAAGTGAAGTACCCTGAAAAGTATCACATGATGGCAGTGTTTCCATTTCCACATCCAATATTATGAAATAAAGCCATAAGAAACTTGTATTAAGGATGGGTGATAATGCCAATGTACTTTGTGTAATTTATGTAAAATAAAAACCTAACCATTATTGCTATTAATGCGGGTACTAACATGGATTCATGATGTTATTTTTTTCCCACAAAGTATTTTGTGAAAGTTTGCATATTTACCATGTCTGTAATATAAATCAGAAATAAACAATTTACTCTATTTATAAAAATTTCCATAGGACAGAAAGCAGTTTTATTAAATACTTGGATTTCTTTAGGAGTTATTTTTATGGCTTAGTATAGAATACATTCTGATTTTATTTTAGGAGGAGTAATCCTGCAACACATGTGAGACTGTATCAGACAGGTATGATCATTCAATAAGAAACATTTCTGTGAGATGCGAAGAAAGCTTCGGCATAAATCTAATGTGTAGACTGTCAATGGATCAAAGGTGGGAAAGATCAAGTATATTTTAAAGTGAACAAAATGTGATCAGCCTCAATATTTAAAAGGTTCATTAATCCAAGGAATGCAGATGTTAAATGATGTGTGATTTCAAATACCATAATTTATTATGGTAAACAGTCTCTCCCAGATAATAGGCATGACAGAAGTGGCATAAAGTGATTTTCATCTCAAGTATTAAAGCACAATAATTTCCCAGTCATAGTATCCACCTCCCCCACACCCCACCAATGGAGAGAAAAAGAGAGAGAGAAGATGGATCAAAGGGGGATATGATATATATTGAAGTGTTACGTGGATGTGTATGTTTAAAGATGAACCAAGCATGAGGATTTCACTAAGTTCCCCCCTTATATTGATTTCACAATAGCGGACCCTGTATCTTCCCCATGGTCTGAGTGTTGTGGGGAGATACAAAGCAGTAAGGAGATGACATGGTGCCCGCACTCCGAGCCCCTCCCCCCCAACCTGCCGTTGATGTTAGAGAGACTAATGACCAGGAATTGGAGGTAAATCAAGTTGTGTTTGAGGATATTTTGAAACGTCAGTTTATATTTGTTTAGATTAGTTAGAGGAAAACAGACTCTGGACCATTTTCCTTGTAGTGTGTCTGATCTTATTTCAGGGATAATGTGTATTTAGAAACTTTCCCCACATTTTTTTCTTTTAATAATAGATCACTGACATTATCATGCTTGCAAATAAACTCCACATATTTATCTTAAAATACACAGCATCAAAATATATGCTAGGCATAAGCTTAAAGACCTTTAAACATTAAAAAAAAAGAGAAAACATTTTCTATGAACTATAAGCTCTAAAGAAAACTAACTGGTCTGATCTGTTGTTCTATGGGATCGTTTTTACCTCTTGGTGTTCTTTTGTACTAAATCCTTCGCGTGCACTTTAGGTGAAAAGACAGTGTCTGCTAACTCTAGCTTGAAAGGACAACACACAGTCATATTATGGAGACAATAACTAGCGTATCTTACTCGTCTAACTTGAAACCATTTTAATTGCCTTGTACTTGGAAGGATACATTGGTACCAACTCACCGCTTCTAGTAAAAATAACAATTTTGCATAATAGTAAAAGGAGATATTGAGGGAATAGTTGGAAAACATTTAGGTCTATATGGATAGAGAGTACTCATAAGTCTGTACTATAAAGAGAAAATAACCAGTGTTCATATGTATGAGGAGGTACACACACACACACACACACACACACAACAAATAAGAATGCGGTAACAGGAGATTTTCCAGCTCTCTGTATTTCACCATGCAAATTACTTGCAATTTCCAAATGCCAGTGTTACTTTTCAGGACAAATTTCACACAAAAGGAATTCAGCGATTATTCATCCAGTTTAATTAATTCAATTAAATAAGTCTGATGCTGTCAGGTGTTCTTTTAATAATTGAATCAACATGCAGATACATAATAAGCATAAAAGCGTTTCTATGGCTGCAGTTAATTTAGATCCAAAAGAATCTGCTGTTCCTCTACATTTGATATAGATTATTCTATAATATTTCAGTAATGGGTTGCACAAAGGCTGGCTTTTAATTCTTTGCTTTCTCGAATGTCTTTATATATAATGGTTTAAAACAGAAGGTGTTCAAGAGAGGGTGACCTTTTTTCCATTACCATGGTTCCTGTCATTAATGCATTATAATTTTCTTTAGAAGTCTGGAAAAATGTGTATGTGTGTAGTACGTAGAGTATGAATCAAAGTGTGTTAGTGAAAGTTTAGGATTGTCTGCTATTACTTTTGAAAAGAAAAGACTCATTGGACCTTTTATTGTTTTCAATCTATATTTTTCTTACTCTGAACAATTAAAACTGCTTCCATATTTTTCTAAGCAGACTTTAAAATGTGGGTTTTTATAACAGTAGTCAATGCTACTGACATTCTAAAAATAATATATATTAGAACTGAATTATACTAAAGGGCAAAAGTGGTTCTTAATTTTGAATTTTGCATAAAGGCAACTACAGACGCAACATGGATTTATGAAAGGAGGAGAAGGCAAGGGTAGACGATTTACTTGTTCTCAGCAGTGCTTGATGTCATAATTATTGTAAATATTAATTGCTCTGCTAAAAATGTAAGCAAGCCGATTTTGTATTAGATGAAAAATGAAAATAGACTGTGTACTGGTAAATAGATAATCATACAAAAGTAATTGGGGTTTTAAAACCCCAATCTATTCTGCCAGCATGAGCTCGTTTGCATGTTAATCACAAGAGTGATTTCCTACTTCACAAGGAAGTCCACACTCTTTCATAACCACTTTTAATTGCATTTAAAATGATTCAGGTTTGTAACATTAGAAATGAAGGCGTATCTGTGTCAAATTAATAAAAATGTTCCTGAAAATCTTTATAGACTATAAATACTCAAATATTTTAAGGACTTCTATTTTTAATTGGAATATGTAGAAGCCCATTACATATTTTGAGTGTTATTAATGATAGCATAGTTATGGTACAATGTACTAATTTTAAAAGAAAGTGCAGTTTAAGAAAAAAAAGAGACTGTTTTCAATTATGTGGAATTTCTCCTAATTTTAATATGCAAATAGTTAACACTGAATCTTAGTTTTGAATTTTATCATTAAAATATGAGCACACCATACAATAATGAAGTATTAGCATTTTGTAGATTAGTTCTATAAATTCCTCTGGTCAATTACCCAATTACCAAACCTCTTTTAGATGCATACATTCTCAGCATTACAGCTTGCTATCAATATTATGGTCTTTTAACAATAAAGTGTAACGTTGAAAGTTATTCACTATTTTTAGCCCTGAATATTACTTTAGTATTAAGTATGAAATGTTTCTTTCCCAATAGCAAATATTAAAATGATCATTTAAGCTTTCTGATAGTGTAAGAAAATGAGAAAGTTATTTCTATTTCTAAAAAAAGATCTTAAAAAAAATAAAATAAAGATGTTTGTCGTCAGGTGTTTCCAAGACTGTTTTAAGTGTTCTTGTGTCCATGTGATGACAGTGGTTGAAACTGACTCTGTAATATGAAATAAGTAAATGTCAATTCGTGCAATTTATTTATTTGCAGAACATAGGAAAGGACTATGTATCTTTCTGGTAAATCCATGAAGATTATAATCTGCTTACACATGCACATAGAATGAAAAGTGAGATGATTAAAGGGAAGGAACTCACAGTTTAAAAGAGAATGTATTTGCTTTCATCACCAGGTGTTCGTTCTAATATAAATGACCAAGACGATGTTTCCATAACATAGCTTGAGGTGCTCTGGAGATTAAAACTACCAAAACAGATCTATTAAATTTTTCATGGGGAGGGTCCACAAGGGATAATAAGCCAATATTTCTTGTCTCATATTCCAGATGTTTTATGTAATTCCGCATCTTTCTAAACTAAATCGTAGCTTTTCCAGAAAAAAAATACTATGGAGACTGAGATGAAAGGCAAGAGCTGTTGAAATGTTAATTTTACTATCTGCTATTGAGGTCTGCTACCTTTTTGTATTTTTTTTCTTACTCCCAGTAGCTCAGTTCTGTTTTATGAATGTTGTGGAATTTCACTTGTTTGAAGTTTAGAAACTGGGAGCAAGACTTTTACTTAACAAAACATAGTGACACCACATCATGTGTGACAATCTCATCTTAAACGCCTTAGTGACTCCTGCTTTTGACTTCAATGTAGTAATAATGACAAATGTTTTGATTATCAGCCATATAATAGTGAGTATAGACTTTTTGTGAGGCTTTTTATAAACCAAAGAGAAATGATGATATAAGGAAGAAAGTGATGAGTATAAAGTGACTTGTTTCTTTCATTTGTGTATTATGCCCCTGGTTTGGTTTGTTGTCACCATCCTCCAGCATGTGGCCAAGGCAGAACTTGCCCTGAATTTTCCGTTCTCCCATTGTGTCATTGTTAGTAAGTTGTAGACCTTCGCGAGGGGCGAGGGGGGAGTGCTATACATCTGGGACAGGTGTCTCCATCTCCAGCACCGAATTTGGCTTGCAAAAATCTTCCCATAGCTCTCAAAGTTTTGTTGTTTTTCTGAGTACACACTACTTATACGACTGTGCATATGTTCATATGTCTTTATACACAGCTGCCTTTTTATTTTCTGTGTGATTTATGCTCCTCATCAAAGTAAGATGCTTTATGTCTAAGATTGTCTATACGCTAAGCTCATTTATCCAAACTTTTACGAGATAAGAATCCTCATACCTCATTTGATACCTCTAGGAATCCTGGTGGCATAGTGGTTACATGATGACCTTTTAGCAAGCAGCAAGATCTGTAGGTTAAAGCCACCAGATACTTCATGGGTGAAAGATGTGCCTTTCCACTCCCTTATAGATTGACATTCTCAGAAACTCACAGAGATAGCTCTATGCCCTGTGACAAAGGGTCACCATGAGCTTGAATCAGCTTCATGGCAGTGAATTGAGTTTGAATGGGTGAATATCATTGGAGTTATCTCTGAGCAGTGTGTTCTGGACTTTATTTTATCTACAGTGATTGTTTTTTCCCCCCACTGCAGGTTGTTCCAAACAAAAAAACCCACACAACTAAGAGAGTCACTTGTTCTAAATACAACTGATAGTATCTATTCTTTCTGGTCACTGTAGTGAAAAGTTTGCAAGTCTCCAAAACTGTTTCAATGAGGCCATAGTTTAAACCTATATTTTAAGATGTCATTTATGTGTTACGGCTAAAATCTGTTGTTTTTATACTAACTGACGATGGGGGACATTTCTATCAAGAAAACACAAATAGGGATTTAGAATGAAATGACCATGTGAACCACCTTGTACCTATCTACAGATAAGTCAAAAGTATTACAGCAAAATCATAGAAGCACTTTCAAAACAAAATTATCAAAATATGAAACCTTGACATAACATCGATAGACGTACTATGTTCTGACCCTTCTTTCTGTAAGGAATTCTGTGCCCTCTAATTCACACCATGTCGAAATGGCACTCAAAATCAGAACTCTTTGAGTCTGGGGAACAAAAAGATGTTTGAAGTAGCCAGATCAGAACTGTGCAGTGACGTAGGATTCCCTGGTGAAATTCTCCAAGGAGAGCCCTGGCTCTGCCCTCCACAGAAGAGCCAGTGCACTGTCATGCTGGCAGGAAAAACAGTCCTTGATAGAACTCCTCTGACCTTTTTCTCACCAATATAGTTTTCTTATTAAAAACAACAACAACAACAACAACAACAAAAACAACATACAAAACTACCCTCTTTATCATGATTCCCCAGGAGCCTCCTCTGTTATGTGAGAGAATACCGCAAGAGTTTCCACCACCACCACCGGAAAAAGTCACCATAGCCTTCAAAATCGAGTTTAAATTTACATGACCCAATGTCTTACCTTTAGACACCATTGCTTCAATTGGTCTTGCCTTTTTTTGTTTAAGTGATCTAAAATACCAGAACATGGGTACTTCATCTCTTGCTTGCAGAGACATATGTAAACCTCTTTGGTTTGTAGTAAAATTGTATATATGAATTATAATCCTAGTAGAATATATTTTTCTTAGTTCATATTAAAGTGTTATTCATGTCTAGATTTTTTCCCCTTAATCTTTAAGTCAGGTGAAATTAGACTCCTTAGCTGTAGCCAAGATTATCCATTAGTCAAGAAAGGATGAGCTTTAAAATTAGAACATGATATAAATATGCCTAAATGCAATATTTCCTAACCCAATAAAAATATCTTTATTTTACAATTATTGCCTAATGGGTAAGTATTGTCAACTATTATGTGTGGTAGGTAGCAAAAAATATAACACTTCATGCTGGGAACAAGTCCATGAATTGGGGAGTAAATGTAGGTATGGAGATAGAAGTTAAATACCATAAAGAAAATGTGATGAATAGATAAACCTGGCATTTTTTTTTAAAAGGCAGAAATGATCTAACAATAGGAGGAAAGAGTCTCTGCTTGGAGCATCAAATATTTTCAACCATAAATTCTTTATTGTTAAAATGCCCCAGGCTGAGCCCCGGTGGCGTAGTGGTTGTTCTCAGGACTGCAGTCCACTGAGATGGAGGTTCAATTCCAGTTCCATGGAGTAAAGGCTGGGCCTCCTACTCTCACCACCAGAAGGCAGTGATGCCCCTCCAAAAAATCTCACCAGTAGGTGTTAATGATCTCTAACAATTAGTTAGGGTAATCATAAATAATGATTCCTGTATCTGTCACTTACATTTATTTTCTCTGTTTCAGAGGAAGACTATTTTGTATTTAATTTTATGTTTTGTTTTGTTTTGTTTTTTGGGGGGGCTCACTGCCCTCTGATGGTGGGTGTAGCAGGCCCAGGCTTTGCTCCTGTAGAGCAACTGCTGGAATTGAACCTCCATCCCAGTGGGCCATAGTTCCATGCACAACCACTACGCCACCGGGGTTCAGCCCTTGTATTTAATTTTTCAGGTCACATTTTCTGCCTAAGTTGGAGAACTAAAAATGATATGTTCACTCCTTCATTAATTTGCTCTAGGTTTTTTTCAGGAATCTTTCCCCAATCTTCACCTCTACAGTTTTTACTTGGACTGGATCAACTGCCAGACCAATACTGAATTTTATAGTCTCCTCATAAATGTACCCATCTGGCAGTAGTTTTGACTACTCAGAGGAATCCCTGCCAAAGTCTACTAGATTCTTATGACAAGCTTGGAAATGGATTATCAGGAATTTAAGATTCCATGCCTATCCTGGACCATAACCTTTTTGAACTTCATTTTGCACCTTGGAAATGGATGACAAGGTCCTGTGGATTTTAAGATTCCCTGTGGAAGGTTTTGCATAAATGCAAACTGTTTCTGCTCATTGATTCACAAACTCTTGTAAAATGTTACTGTAAAGGACCATCTTGTAACTGGAAATACCAACACAAAGGTTTATTTTCACTATTCTCTTTGAACTCTGAAATTCAAACCACTTACAAGAATCCTGTGACTTTCCACCATTTTCAATAGAAATAATGATAAATGCAGTCCTCCCTGACTGCTATCAAGTCAGTGTTGACTAGAAGGGACCCTGTAGGAAGGGTTGAACTGCCCCTGTGAGTCTCTGAGACTGACAATCAATGGGAGAGTACAGAGTCCCATCTTTATCCCATGGAGTGGCTAGTGGTTTTGAACTGCTGACCTTACAGTTAGCAGCCCAGTGTGTGACCTCTATGCTATCAGAGCCACCTCCACAACATGCTATTGAGTCATCGAAATCCTAAATCTCCCTCACTTGCCTGGATCAAAAGTTGTCACAATCACATGCCAGTAAGATACAGTAGTATACATGATACTGTTTTTAATAAGGGTCATCGAGCTGTTTTTTTTTTTGGGGGGGCGGGGGGGAACACATCACTGCCCTCTGGTGGGAATGGGAGACCCAGCCTTTCACCTGGAGAGCTGCTGCTGGATTTGAACTGCCAAGCCAGTGGGTCACAGTCCCGCACTCAACCACTATACCACTTGGGCTCAACCCAATCGAGTGGTTTTTGACTCATAGAAATGTTAGGCACAAAGAAGAAAAAACTGCCTCCCAATCTTTGAGTTTGTACTTATTGTTTTGCCCATAATAGCCATTTTTTTTGTGGCGTGTCTTCCTCTTTTTACTATGATCTTTCATTTTCTCAAGCAGGTGGTCTTTTTCTAAGGAGTGGTCCCTCTTGATAACATGTACAAAGTATGTAAGACTAAGTCACACATTCCTTGCTTTTAAGGAACATTCTGATTTTCTTCTTCCAAATCATTTTTGGGGTCTTCTTGACAATGCATGTTATATGCACAGATTTTCACCCACACCATAATTCAAATGTATCAGGTTTTTAAAAATCCTTCCTTATTCATGGCCCAGTTTTTACAATTATATCAAGTGATCATCAAAGCAGTACCTTGAAGAGGACTTGTGCAGCAGATGCCATTTGATATCTTGTGCCATTTGATATCTTGATTTTGATTCCAAGGGCATCGATTATGTGCCAGTATTGATTGACAATTTGCATTCCTACATTTATCATATCTATTGGTCTAGTTGTGAGTATTTTAGTTTTCTTTAAAATGAGCTGAATTCATACTGAAGGCTATGATCTTTGATTTGTTTAATAAGTGCTTCACTTCTTCTGTTCTTTTCCATATAATCCAGATTCTTGGAATATTTGCTCAGCATACAGATTAAATAAATATGATGAAATATTATAATCTTGATGCATACCCTCTCTGACTTTAATCATGCAAGGCTTCCTGGTTGTATTTGAATAACTACTTATATGCAGATTCTGCAAGAATACAATGAAATCTGGAATTTGCTTTCTTTCCAAAGTTTTCAATTATTTGTTATGATTGTATAATTCCATGCCAATAAAATACAGGTAAACATCATTCTGCTGGTGGTGCTTGTTTACTTGCAGCCAATATTCATCTGATGACAACAATGATGTCTCTCAATTCATATTCTATTCTGAAACTAACCTGTAGTTTCTGAAATTCCCCCTTGACATATTGCTATAATGATTTTTGAAGTATATTGAGCACAATTTTAATTGCTTGTGATATTAATGGCATTGTTTGCTATTTTCTGCCTCCTACTAGATTAACTTTCTTTGGCATGGGCCAATACCCACCAGCAGAAGGGTAGGGCCATTGCCCAGATGGTCTTAGGGAACACAGGACTCTTTTCAAGACTTGTTGACAGTGATTATAGATTTTTTTTAGATGATTTTCTTTTTTCCTTAGTTTATGGTCAATTCTGTTCTTTTCAATTTCCTTTCACTTGCAATGTAAATATTTACCTTTTGCAGGTTCCACTGTAGTACTTTAGAAGCATGTCTAAGACGAATTTTGCTCTTGGATATAATTTGGGATTGGAGTTAATTTAAGATGTTGGTAATGATTTTTTTAATATGACAAAGACTTGAATATTTGGGCACCAAGTGATGGAAAATCATATAATGTATTGTGAGTATATCCACCTCCCACCCCGTACCCTATGTATCTCAATGATTGTTCTCTGCAGTAAGGCTATGAAAGTGGATTGTAAAACACTTACTAAGGCAATACAAATAATCTCAAGTACACTGATGCACATATAATCCAGATTCTTACCTTTCATAAGTGATAAAAAGGAGAAAGAATATGAGCAGATAAGGGGGGGGGCTTAATTACCAATTAAAAACAGTCAAAATTATAATAATTCCCAAAGACTTCAATATAAAAATTATTTAAATTTAATGGCAGTCTCAAGTATATACCCATTATCCTCTTGTCAATTCTAATACATGGCAAAGAGGTAGGACTGCCTCATCAGCTCTGAAGGATTGGAATCTTGATGGATGCAGAAGGCTTCGATAAACACTAACCAAAACAAAAAACAAGCAAACAAAATCTCTGGTTTAAAATAGCCCCTTAGAGCTGCCCCTTTCAGTTCCCAAGACTTCAACTCTTTAGAGGAGTAGGAGGAGTAGGAAATCTCCTCACTCTTTCTGCAGTGGCTATAGTCTCAAACTGCAGACTTGGCCACTGTTAGCCCTAAGAAGTATGCTGCACAGCAGACTTATTGAGGGTTGGTGGGGGAGGGGAAGCAAGGACAGATCAGAAAGGATGAGAAGCTGCTATCGAGGACTCAAGTGGAAAAGCAGATATTAGAATGATAACAGCAGCAGGCATATGAAGGTGCTTGGCACAGTATGTGTATTTATGTATTGCGAAAAACTATGTATGAGTCCACAATAAAATTATTTTTTAAATAGACATAATAAAATAAACCTGGCAGGGAAAAATGCCAATAAAAGATGTTCATTCCTGATGCACCTAGTGGGTTGTAACTGTCAGATTTTCAGGTTTGCAGTTAAGTTTTATGTCTAGCGTATGTCAGCCATTTGAATATTCATTTTACTAAACATTGTATCTTTTCTTTTTTATCTTAATTACAGTATTTTAAAATAGATTTACTTACAAAAAGTTTAGAAAAGGACTGTACACCTAAGAGTTAACTACTAGCTCAAATGCTATCCATTTTTAACAATTTGGCTCCTTGCCAAATTGGTTTAAAATATTTTAAATCTTGATTGATCTAGGAATTTTGCAAGTATATATGCTTGAGTATTTCCTGCCAACTATGGTCATTTTGGTCAACAGCCTGTCCTCACTACAATCTCCAGCCTGTAATCATATTTTCTATCTCCTCTATCATCATATTGAAGACAGATTTTAGGGAAAGAGAAAGTTTCTAGAGAAATGGTGATGACTATATGATAATGAACTGTATAATCAATTGATTAACTCAAACTTCTAACTTCTAGCCATTGTATATAAAGAAAAGTTTAATATAGCCTTAGACTCTTTAGAGAAGAAGCGTTCAGAAACATACAAAAACATCATACGAAGAGTTGAATTTTGCTGATATTGCAGATGTTATATATTTTTATTTCTTACCTCTGTACAATAAATTGATAATGGCACTTGTTTTTGGTGGGTCATTCTTAAGGTCTCATTTATGTAATCTCTTTGAGGAATTCTTGTGGTTTCCCAAGCACGTTCCCATAATTTGACATATTTTATTCTCACAGCAATTTGTAAGGGATTTTCCTGT
This sequence comes from Nesogale talazaci, assembly GCA_004026705.1. NCBI lineage: Eukaryota > Metazoa > Chordata > Mammalia > Afrosoricida > Tenrecidae > Nesogale > Nesogale talazaci. The sequence continues at coordinate 19,507 of PVJH01003323.1, forward strand.
CTCTACCTTCCTCTTCCTTTGCTTATTCACTCTCTAATGCTTGTGATGAGGCATTTGCCTCCCCCCAAAAAAACAAGAAAACTGACTTTAGTAATTCACTTATTAAGGAGCAAGATTGAGAATGAAATTCATTTATTTCTATTTTAAGTTCAGAGTACTTCTTCCCAGATTGTTGCTCATTGATATGCCGACAAAAAGATGAAAAGGTAGAAAAATAGAATTAATAGGTGAAGAAAGGGAGTAAAACACAGTTAAGTAAAAGTTTTCTATCTCTACTTACTGAGCTTGTCCAATAAATATTAGTGAAATAGAAAATGAAACCAATAATAATCTATGTTATATTTCAGTCTATTTTTTAAAATTTTGATCAGATAAATGACTCTAAAAAAGAGTTTTAGAGTAAATGGTGACATGCTTGTATGTATACTTCTTTCTCTCTGGTTAGGCATTTTTGCTGCCATGAATGTACATTCTCTACTTGACTTTTTGTTATTTTGCCTCCTTTAAAACTGTAGCATCAATATGTTTGGCTCTTATATAACTTTGGTACAACCATGTGCTCACTCTGTTTAAAAATGCAATGCACCACTCTTTATATTTTCTAACACCGTATCTGGCTCTTAGTATCACATTTGTAATTGAATGCATGATGCAATTCCCTCATTCCCTCCTCGACTAGAATATGTCGAGTTGTTAAAACTAAATTTACTGCCATCAAGTCCATTCTCACTTCTAATGATCCTATAGGACAGAGTAGAACTGCCCCCTGTGGCTCTTTCTGAGATGCCTGCAAATCGTTATGAAAGTTGAAAGCCTCGTCTTAGAGGGGAGGGTTAGACGTTTACTTTTTATTGTTTCCCTTTTGCAGTGCCAGTGAATGACATCATATAGTTCTTCTAACCACAGTTTATATAACTTTCCTAAAAATAAATAGGGCCACGTACATTGGATGATTTCCCCTTCTTTTTCTAGTGTCAGAATTGACTGGTGGTAGCCCGTTTGGTTTGGGATTTCTGCTGAGGTGTGGGAAAGACGTTCACCCACCACCCGGAGAAGTGCCGCTGACAGCAACTGTCGAGAACAAAGCGGAACGGCCCTTTGGATTTCCCACACGGTCGCTCTTTCAGGGTTCAGAGAGCAGACTGGCTGGTGGATTACGTCCTGCTGCTTCTGAAGTCAGCAGTCCAGGGCTTATCACCGGATGCACACAAGGCCTCCTCAGTTAAGAGAAGGTGGTGGGATACGGATTGAATGATAGACTTCAGTTATGAGCCATTGTCAGCAGGCTTCATGCGGATGAGAAAGCGTGTCTCCTTAATGTCAGTTTTACCATCCTACAGGGTATAAAATGGGCTGTCTTCAACGCTGGACGGGGTTTTCTCATTACGCAAAAGAAAGAACCCAGGGTGGCGTGTCTCCTTTGGACCTCGATGTATCCTTATGCGTTGAGCATCCTAGATCCGGGGGGAGAATCTGGAGACACCATGGAAGCTGGAGGAGCAATAGGATCACCAGATCCAAGAGGCAGAAAGTTCTGTACACCTCGACCCTCCCTCGCCCCCCACCCCCCACCCACACACACATCCCCGGCTGAGTACTGGGCTTTCCAAAGAAGGAAGCTAAGTGTCCCCAGGCATGAGAGGCTGGCTGGCAGATTGGGTTTGCTTTAGGCACTTCACTGAAGAGCTGGGGTAGGTGTGCTGACCCCCAGAGGTAGAACAGGGGACTTTTGTGCTGAGGCCTCCAGGTGCTGAGGCCCAGTGGTGCGCTCTTTGGCTTTTGTCATGGGTTACCTGAGCTGAGCTCTGTGCCACATCCTTCAAACCCACCAGCCTCGGCAGAAAGATAAAGTTTTTACTCCCATAAAAAAAAAAAGAAAAGAAAAAGAGGAAAGAATAAGAAAGTAAAAATCATATATAGGTATAAATATAGATATGGATATATATATGTAAAGAGGTGTATTTGTCTGTGTTGTGTGTGTGTGTGTAACAACAAGGAAGCAGATGGACTTTAGGCTTCTTCTTAAATCTTATCTCAGTACAAGAACTGTTTGTTTCCATAAAGATCACATTATATGATAGTCTCCTTTCCGTCAGCATTGCTGAAGGCAGACGTGTGCATGAGTAAATGTGCTGAAGAAAGCTGATGGTGCCTGGTTATTAAAAGATATAGTGTCTGGGGTCTTAAATGCTTGAAGATAAATGCCAAAGCCCACATGGAAGAGGCAGACATGCCTATATAGCTCATAAGGTTATGACAGATAAAGATATCAGAAATTCAAAAACAAGCAATCAGATTGATGTGAATGAGTGTAGACACAGTGGAGACCCAATTCCCCCCGTAAGATAATTGGACAGTCCTTCACAGAAGGGCCAAATGGAAGGGAGAAAGAAGAGCTAAGAGAAGAAAGTGTTTTGAAAATGATGGTGGCAGCAACTATACAATTATGCTTGATCTAGGCTGAGCCCCGGTGGCGTAGTGGTTGTGCGCGGGACTGCAGCCCCCTGGGACGAGTGTTCAATTCCAGCAGTGGGGCTGGGCCTCCTACTCCCACCACCGGAGAGCAGTGATGCCCCAAAACAAACAAACAAACAAACAAAAAAAAACCAAACAATTATGCTTGATCTAATTGATTTAAGGATTGCTATACTATCAGTAAGTACTCTCAATAAAATGATGTTTTAAAAACTACAATAAAGAGTTTTTTTGAATGCCGAATAAATGCTTTAGCCACAAAAAGGAAAAAAAAAGTAAATGAGAAGCTGCCATCTTGAAAACACATAAGGGGAGTTCTGCTCTCTCCTGTAGGGTTTCTGTGAGGCAGAAGTGACTGGCCGCCCATGAATTTTGGTTTGAGTCAGTTCTAGAAGACCTCTGTGAATGCCTGGGTAGAATAGAAGCAAGGAACCAGGCTGCTGAAAGGCCAAGGACTAGAGAAAGGCATGTCTGTGGGAGTGACTTAGAAGTCATCTTGACCAAAGAATTGTATCTTGAGCATTTCTGTTCCTGAACTGTAACCTGTTAAAGCCCATAATTGTGAGTACTGTCTGTGGGTCCTATGTGGGCATTCCAATGAATTACCAGACACTGCTGAGAAGGAGCGTGCTGTAAGAAAGATGGTGTCAGAATTGATTCAGAAGGTTGGAAGATAGAGGCATGTTTGATTATAGCTACACAGTACTTGCTCTTGGGCTGATGAGTTTGATCCTCCTCCCCCCCTTGTAAAGTCAGAGGAGGCCACAAGCTACCTCCACACCATTCCTACAACCCTTGAGATAATCAGCTAGTGATGGCAGGAATTTCTTGATTGTATCATGCATTGATCTAGTCCACATGCTTAGAAGAGTACCTGACATATATGATGCTCAGTTAAAATTAAATTGAACATATGGTATGTGGGTACATTAATCAATGTGAAAGACATCTGAATGGCAATTCCTCAGGACACTTATCTGCTGTTAGCATGTTATGTCTGTGAGCTTGTTACCATTTCTGTCATACTTTTATGTCTGTCTAATTCCATGACATTGGGGAGGCAGAGCAATAGGGAAGTGCTATGCCTATGCAAACACTGGATAGATGTAGCTATGTTCCCTGTACTATGGCATGTGACAAAAACATTAACATGGAGCTGCATTGCACAGTCAGAAAACGCATACCTATCCACTGTGTGCCAACTGGTTGGGAAGCACAGAGATTTGAAAAAACAAAACAAAAATAAACTAACTTTGCTCTTCTATTGGGACATTTCCATGTTGTATTAGTGTACTGTGCTGTATTTTGGTTAACCAGTGTTCCAAGTGTAAGCTATGGTTTACTGCCAGGTGGCATGCCTGAGACATATAAAGATTTTATGGAAAACAGATGCAGGGAAGTTCTGAATTTTCTTGGGTACACCATGGACATATTAAGAGATACATGGGGTATTATTCTGTTAATCAATGCTTAAGATAATGAAATCAGTAACTACAGAGAGCCCTTCTGAATTACAATTAAATCCTTATGCATTCCATGCATACTGTTTATATTCACATTTGCAATAAAGATAAAATCACCATTAAGTACCATTTCTTTTATATTGCCTTTGTAAACAGAAACAACAAAATGATATTGAAAACATTCAAACATCTAGTGGACATAACCCACATGCAAGTTCATATTCACAAACATCTCTTTATTTATGTTGGGGTCCCCCCCACCTTTTATTTAAAACCACATTTTTCCTATGTTTCTTTAAAACTCTGCTCCATTTTTAAAAGAATGAATGCTGAAAAAATCGTGTAAAGGGTGGAATGACTGGAAATGGAAATATTTGAAGTTGTTTTAGTTTACAATGAAGACAACTTCTTGTGACAAGAAATGTAAAACAGTGTTATTAAAAAATTTCCTCATTCCCAAATTGGAATACTAAAAATACAATTTTCATATCAGTTTCTACCCACAGGAGTATGTTTTGATACTGTTGATTGATCATTTTCTTATAACATTTCAATAAAAAGAACTACTCGTGAAATTGGATGTGTCCCAAATAAGACATTATTTAAAAATTATATAGACTGGTGACAGCCTGTTTTATTAAGTAAACAGATTCCATATGTGGCATTAGGAAAACCGTTTTGTGATTTTGATAGTTGTATTTTATGGGGAATAATCTTGCAGTGTACCTGCATGTCCCAACTTAGCTGCTGTTCTCTACCAAAATTGTGATTTAGCCTGCACGTTCTCAAACGAAAGCTTCTTTATGGCAGTGCTTAACAATTGTTTTCAAAGCAAATGCTAAAGTCTGCAAAAGCATTCCTTAATACTTCTTTCTTTCTTTTCTGGCAGTAAGAACTTGATTTGTGTTCATGTTCTGACTTTCTTTTAATGTTCCTAGTATGACTGTTGAAATCTATACTTCACATGATCTCATTGCCCTGCCTGCATTTCATTAATGACTGATTCTGTTTAGAGCTTGGGGAGTGAAATATTTTTCATATGACTCTACCCCAAATGAGTATAGTACACCAGCTGCAAAAACCACAAACCATCTGATTTTGTGGCTTTTGAGGGTGTGAAAAGTTCAATTGCTTAAAATAAAGCTTATATCTGTTTAATACCATATGGAAGTGGAACTACTGTAGGCTTCAGACCAATGTTGAAAATATTATATTCTCATCAGTAGCCTTGTTTCAAATAAAGATGAGTAATCTACTGATGAGAACTATCTTTTGTTTTATTTGACCTAGAATGATAATGCACCTTTTTAACTTTAGTGACATAATTATGGTTTTAATAGTTATCAAAAATATCAACTTGTAGATACTACACAGAGAAAGATAGATAAATAATAATCAGATGTTTATAGTTTTTGAGCTTTTGAGCTAATATGGTTTTATACTGTTCCTATTTAAAAATTTAAATGATCATAATATTATTGATGGTAAAGAAGTAATAGATTTTAAATTTTAGTTTAGTTTAAAAATAGTTTGATCTAGAACTTGTTTAGAGCAAATCAGTTTACAAGGAGAGTAACAGAAAATAATCTTAATTTTTCAATGAATTAGATTTGACTATGCCCAAGTGCTAATATTATGCTATCTTGCTTTGATAACAGCAGTTTAAACCAATTAGGAATATTTTTAAATTGTCGGCTTTAGTATGGTGGTTCTCAACCTTTCTAAGGAAGTGACCCTTTCATTCTGTTCCTAATGTTGTGGTGACTCCCCACCATAAAATTATTTTCATTGCTACTTCATAACTGTAATTTTGCTGCTGTTATGAGTTAGGCGACTCCTGTGAAAGGGTCATTCGACCCCCACGGGTGGCGACCCACAGGTTGAGAACCGCTGCTTCAAAAGCTAGCACTTACACTCCCTGTGGTGCAGAGGGCGCCACAGTGGGCTGTGTGGCTGGTAATGGTAGTGTTGGCAATTAAACCCACCAGTTGCTCTCAGGGAAAAAGATGATGCTATCTGTTCCCTGAGAGATTTGCGATCTCAAAAGGCCCAAGAATGCCAACAGAGCCGTTCCTTTTTCCCCATTGGATCCCGAAGACCAGAACCGACGGCGTGGCAGTGGGGTTTATTTGGTTTCGACAAAGAGCTTCTTCATGACAAAATTTACAGATCATTTTTGTTTACTCCTTGAGATTAGACTTTCTTTGAAGAACATCATTAATATATGCCATAGGAGGCCTCAAAGAGATCATGAGAAAATGGAATTAACAGGTAATGGAATTTTCCGTGAACACTTTATATACAAACATTCTTACATCTATATGTATAAGCACCTACCCCCTGGGTTACTATTTCATTATGCAACATTTTGCATTTACGATAATAGTGAACCATCCACAATTTACTCATTAATGACATACATCTGACTGTAATGAACTTTGATCAAGGTATGAGGCAAGAGTTACACTGTGGGTGATGGTTAAGGTTACTTGTTAACTTGCTCGGGTCATGATTATTAAGGGATTGGCAGTAATTTATGACATAATTTAACCGTTATATAATAACACAATATAGCAATTATATAGTGATGCAATCAACCTCCATTTGGCACCCTGCTGTGGTTCTCCTCCATGTTTGCATTGTGTCGATTTTCACCTATTGGCCTGATCTTTGAAATCTCACCATGTCAATACATGAGAAGTGAATATGTTTTTTTTTCTTTAATGAGAGAAAATAAAATTCACTTGTGTCCTTTGCATTTTATGTTCTGTTGAATAGATTTACAGTACAAGTCTATTTCTAACCAGAAGAAGCTTGTTACTCTTAGAATAAGCTTTCACCCCTCCACATTCACTCTGCAGCTACCATTTCAAACTGTCATATGACCTTCAGTAATAAGATGACTTCAAAAGGAAGTCTTAGAAACTTCACCCAAATAACTGGCATCTGTTCTTGAGAGATACTGGTTTAATTTCTGTGTATTTTTAGAGATTAATGAAATATTCCAAGGACAAATTACATTTACAAACAGAATATAAATAACTATAGTAATGATTTTATAAAACAACAGATGTGAGAAAATAAGTTGGCCAAAGTAGTCTGTGAATTATACCAGAGTTGATTAAATAGTACAGGGTAAGTGATATGAGATAATCTAAAAATATCTATTAGAGTAAAATCAGGGCATTATTGATACTCAAGTCATAGTTGATTAATATACAGTAAGCATTAAATTAAGCACCTTAATTAGAATTATTGCCATGTATAAAGTTCAATTTGAAAAATAAAAATGATGAAAAAGAACTTATCATTTTAAGGAAACTCTAAACCATCAAACAATAAACAGAAATTTTTGCCTTGAAAAAAAAAACCCATTTCAAAACCTAGAAAACAAGATAATCTGACGATATCAAAAGTCCTTTGTTCTCTTTTCCTACATATTTGCTGGATGATGCAGACAAAATTCTTAACAAAAATGGCCATTCTGTTGGAGAGATGCGTACTTTAAGTCAGTTGAAATGTAAAAGCATTATAACAAAAACTATTAAAGATGTTTAATTTCCTTTGATAAGATTTGTAAATTAAAACATTAATAATGGGATATTAAAATTTAAATCATGCTCCTGGAGGTCATTTCAAGGACGGCTCACCTTTACGTTTACACTCTATTTTCCCTTTTGTCGTTTTTATCCAACTTTACATTCCCACTTCTGGCTCTCTCTTTTTGTCAGTCTGCATTAAGTCAAAACTCATTTGGAAGTTAATGACATGTCTATTCTAGAGTTTGGGATCAGCTGTTTCTGGTTCTTCTGAACTCCTGGTCTTCTAGAAAGAACACGGACAGGGGTGAAAAAGACATTTGGTTGAGCCAATTGTAGTTCTTATTTCTCTTACCTATAAAATTAGGATCTTAAAATAGACCAAATGAGCTTAAAATAGACCTTATAACCCTAAATTTCTCTCAGGTATGCTGAGGTGCTGAGAACTGACTTGGCTGCATTTTTTTACCTATAAGAGTAATGTTTTAGTAAACACCACAGCACCTGGGTCAGAGCAGCATAATCTAAAACCCACACCAGAGAACAATCCAAGCACCAGATATGGCTATTGAATCCCTGCCTTGCTTTTCCTGGAGAGTCCACTGGGCCAATGGAGCCTAATATCTATTTATCTATATAAATTTTGCTGGATTCATCTAGAATTCCAGAGAAAGGCACATTAACTCCTGGTGTGAAGAATGCACTTTACAAGATTAGTGTAGAAGCAATGACAGACATCTTGTCCCTAAAGTGCCTCTGTCCTTCTGTATTTTTTGTAAACACACTAGTGTAATCAAGAAACTCAACTACTACTACTAAATTACTTGAAATAAATGGCAACTGATTTTAATAACTATTTCAATAAAAGTTCTTCTAATGGTTAAGTTTTTTGATACTAATTCTGTGCAAATTTAAAAGATAAAGCATTAACATTTTTTTGCATGAAAGTAACTATTGCCATTCACATTTTAATGATGAGGTAATTGGAGGCTCATGAAAGCTGAGAGTGAAAGTCATTGGCCAGTGAATGAGCAGAAAGTTTACATCTTAACTCCTATGCTAATTTCCCAGAAGATAAAACAAACAAGTTTGCTTTTTAGATTACATCTTGGCAATCTATATCTTGAACATAAGATATTTAAAATACTATAACTCTCCTGATGTGACTTAAGAGACAACAAAAATTTATTTAAGATACATTGATTGCTTAATTTACTGTTTTAAAAAGTGTTAACTTTTTATGTATTATGTATTATTATAACTAGCATGTTTTAAAGTCAATTAAATATGAAAATAAAATAAATAATAATGCCTGAATCATACTAGTATTGATGGGTAATAATTAAGTCAATCAGTATTCATGATCCTAGGTTAATCTGATCTGTTACACATATAACATTTTGAGTGAAAAAAATAATTGCATAATTATGAATTACACATCGATTAAAGTGATTCCAAAGGATGACCGCAGTTAGACTTGTAGAGTGTCTCTTGAGGAAATGCCATGAAACAAAATGTCTACTTATACATAGAGAAATGACTAAAATATTGCTAGGTACTTTTGCAACACAATTCATCAAGAAACAAATAATGTCTGTCAGAAAGTTAGCCACAAATAGATAGATAATGAGTGACTAAGAGAAAGGTTATTGTTGCCTATAGTTGACTTATATTATATTCCTTAATCACTTATTGCCAACACTTTTTAAAATTCTGTTTTGAATGTTTTCTTTGAATTGTATGAGTCTGTATTCACTGTGTTTTGCATAATTTGTACTACTAATGCCACTCAGAATGAAGCTGCCCATCATTCTGGCTTAATATTCCTCTTGTTGTTATTCTCTTGAAATATATAGAATACAGCAGTGTCTGTGGCTGGTATATCCTATCAACTGAAAATATAGAATATTTTTTCTACATAAAATGTGATTACATAACAATAACATCTACTTTGTCTTAAAAGAGAGAAAAATTATTTCAATATCAAGCTATGAAACTTGGAGTACATTCAAAACATTATTTTAAATGTATACTATTTATTTTCTAAATAGTATCTATACTATTTATATACTATAAATAGTACTATTTATACTAAAATATTTTCCTTGATAATCAATACAGTTGAAATATAAGTCAAATGCAAATTCAATTGTTTTACTTCCGTGTCCTGTTTTGCCCGATATGTATGTTTACCATTGCTACCACAGAAATGCAATATGAACCAATAATTAGTTATCCATAGATTTATACTATAGAATCTAAATTCTAACTCAAGACAAACAATATTCTACATATATAATCTTAGATTGTAGAGTACATGTTATTGCTATTTATTGCAATAGAGTCAATTCCAACTTATTGAAACCTATAGGACAGAATTGAATTTTTCCTGTGTGCTTTAAATATTACAAATCTTTGTGGGAGTAGAAAGCATTCTCTCTTTCCTTCAGAGCAGCTGGTGGTTTTCAACTGCTTATCTTGCAAGCAGCAGACCAATCTATGACCTGCTGTGCCTCCAGGGTTCCATGCTAACAGCACAGCACCAAAGTCAAGCCAAACTCAAGTTGATACTGACTTATAATTTTGAGGGCATTCTTGACAGGACCTGTGGATCTGGGAAAGAGGCATAGAAAATGTAGGGTGTTACTGAGACTCCTGGAGCAGTCTTGAAACCTCTGGGTCTCCGTGCCCTTAGGCAGCTGGAACCTGTGCTTCCAAGTCTCCTGGAATATTCCAGTCTTAAGTCAGGGGGAAGCTGCAGGGTATCCCGCATTTCCATAACTCCCGGGAAGAACTCCAGTCTCCAGGAAATAAGACTCCAGGTCAGATCACCTCATATCCCGGCGCTTTAAAGCTCTGAGACATTCTATCTGAAATGTTTCTAACTTCCCCATAGTAACAGCTAAGATTCTGTAATGATTGGATGGTAAAATCCTATAATGTGATTAGACAAAATAGTTTGTAAGAAAACTGGACAAATGGCTCAGTCAGGTACACCTTATTTACATAGCCCACAGTGTGGGCCAGTCATTTTTTATGCTGCAAAATGGCCATATAAGGAAATGTTTGGAAACCAGGAAATATGATGTGATTGGTCAATAAAACCTATATAAGCCTTGCAAAAGCTGCCATAAAGTTAGATCTGTGTCACCAATCCAGATCTCTGAAGTCTGTGTGCATGATTGAAATTGGCTCTGATTCCCTCGCTTCCCTGCATGCTGGATCTGTACCTATAATAGTAACCCTATAGAGAACATGCTAGAACTGCATCTCTGAGTTTCTGAATCTGTACCTCTTTACAAGAGTAGTCTTTCTCCTGAGGAACTTCATCCTAGATCCTTGGTCCAGTGCTCAGTTTCTAATCATCATTCAATGAAAGGATATTCACACATGCCCACAGAAGCACTACTCTGAATACATTAACTATAATGCCAATTCCCCTTTCCATTTTGGAAACACAGGAATTTACTGGAATTACAGAATGAAACATTCAGTGCACTGTGGTGATTTCTTTTGAAAGTCACTTGAAAACAATGACATTTTCACTAGTGAATCATTACTCCCATTGACGTCCCAGGTGATGAATACTTCTGAGACTCCCTTTTAAACAGGTAACTTCTTTTAAAGAACTCATTCTGAGACTTAGGGAATTCAACTATGCCACTTCTTACCACTCCCATCTACTCATCTCTATGTGACTTCTCATGCTTGCTCCCATACCTCAGCATGTTCCTACTCACACCACAGTTGACCAACAGAATTGACAATTTACACTCATGTATATGATTCAGCTTGCCACAACTTTATGACCTCTTCAGCAGTCTATATTAGTGGTCATTATTTCCACTGTATTTTAACATCCAATTCTTGAAACACTAATGAAAATGTCATTTTCTAAAACAGCTTAAATCCTGTTCTAACAATTCAGCATTCTGTGATGCTCAAGAAAAAATGGGTGCATAAGAAAATGTGGTGAAGAAAGCTGATGGTGCCCAGTTATGAAAATATATGGCATCTGGGATCTTATAGGCTTGAAAGTAAACAAGGGGCCATCTGGCTCAGAAACAAAGCTCGCATGGAAGAAGCACTCTAGCCTGTGTGATCATGAGGTGTTGATGAGATAAGATATCAGGCATCTAAGACCCAGAATAAAACCATACCCAAGGTGAATGGGATGAGGGATGGGGTGGGCGTGGAGTAGAGATCCAATATCCATCTGTAGACAACTGGACATCCCCTCACAGGGAAGAGATGAGCCAGTTAGGGTGCAATATAGCACCAAGGAAACACACAGCCTTTCTCTAGCTCTTTGTTGCTTTCTTTACCCCACTCTTATGACCTTAATTCTACCTTACAAAGTGGATTAGACCAGAACATGCACACTGCTACAGCTAAGGACCCACAATACAGGGAATACAGGAGAGATAAACCCCTCAGGACCAACATGGAAAGTATGGGAGCATTAAGGAAAGTTGGGGAGAGAAAAGAGAAATCAATCACAGGATCAAATTAGAACCCCTCCCAGGGGGTCAAATAATTGGAAAGTGGGTGAAGCATGATGGAGGATGATGTAAGATATGAAAATAATAATCTCTAAGTTATCAAGAGTTTGTGAGATGGTGGGGAGGGGAGGGAGGGAAAAGTAATGGGGAGCTGATATCAAGGACTCACATGGGAAGAGAATGCTTTGAAAATTATGGGGGCATATGTGCAAAAGTGCTTAACACACTGGAGGAATGTATGGATTGTAATAAGAGATGTAAGAGCCACCAATAAAAGTATCTAAAAAAAATCCTCAGTATTCCATTCTCTAACCATTACCTCATCTACTCAGATATTTTACTTCTACTTTTTATTTACTGGGTGTGGTCTTCTCTCTGCTTTACTCCCTTTCTGTGCTAACTTTTTCTGCTGTAGTCCAAGTTGGTTAATTTAGCCACCCTTTTGCTAGTATCCCCAAATCTCTATGTCCTTCCTCCTTCTGTTATTATGGTCTGGCAAAATCCCAGTTACAGGTAAAAGGAACCCACCAAGCTCAAGTTCTCTGCCTTGAGGTACCCAACCTCTCCAGGGTAGCAGATAAGCTTCAGTCTCTCTCATCCTAAAAGATGTGTGTCTGTGTCTGTATTCATTCTGAGGCTATCACTCCCTTCTCTTTCTTTTCCTTTTAAATGCAGGTTTCTGGAAGACATAGTCCTTCATTTTGTTTTCTCTATAATATACATTTGATAAAAGAATAGAAGTGGATGGTCTCTGTAACACTGACCCAGTAATTTTTAATCCATTAAAAAGTAGTAGAATTACATATACATGAAACATATGCATTTGGCATGTCTGATTGTTTTATAAGATATGGGCTATCTTGGAAAGGTATATATTATGGGATGTGTATGTATTAGATCCTCCATTGAAATACATAAGTCAGTAAACATGGCTGTTGCTTGACTCATCACTGTTTGCAAACCTGCATTTTGCTCTTGTGGGAAAATGAGTAAGTAATTGTATTGTAATACATGGCATATCTGGTAACTCATAGCCAGCTCTCCTATCTGTGCTTCAGAGTGAGTGTCATATTGGCTTGAAAAGAATACTCTTGTCATCTGAGGCAGCCACAATGCCCTTGTAAGATTTAGGGAAGTAAAACAATGGGTACCCTTTCAGAATTAGGGCAACACATCAGGTAACTGAGTATCTACTGTAACTTCTGTGAGTCCCTCTATGGAGTCAGCAAGAACCAGTTTAGTTTGGCCTTGCTAGGTGTGTTAGGTCTGGAATGAGATCAAATTTAGTTCTGACACTGATTTACCTGTCCCATGAGGGGAGGGGCTGCAGCTACTTTGGGCACTTGGGTTTGACACCTGTTCTCATAAAGGTATCAGAATATCCAGTAACTATATATGTAGTGTTCAACTTGTTCTGGGGGAACAGAAATAAAGATTATTTTTCCTTTTAATAATACTCTTAGGTCAGAAATCAAGTACAATAATTTCTCTGAAAGCTCTTTCTGTTTCTTATGGCTCAGATGAGATCATTTTAGAATGTAATGAATATTGTGCTTTGGGTCCGTATTTTGGTAGATTGAGGTATTTCACAGAGCAGGGTCTTACCTGACAAGGTATTTCTATAGTTCTTGTAAAAATAATAATCTTTGGTCTCATGCATCAATTGGGATTATAAATACACTTTGTATGTCTGTATAGAATACAAACTATGACGTGGTGAGGTCTAGTTGAGGAAAGGAGAGGCTGACACTTTCTCTTAAAATTAAGAGGATAAAAAGTTGCCTTTACTCTATACACTATTCTTCTAGGCTAGATTTACCAGTGCACTGAACCCTCTCCCCCCTTATTTTGGACACAAACATTTAAACGGAAAATCATGTAACTCATGTTGGTACATCAGATACCAATCTTAAAGTGCTAGGAAATTCTCTTCAGGGGATTTCTGCTTTTATTGGATGCTTTTCTGATGTTTTTTGGTCATTGTTTTTATTTCATTACACGCTGTCATTATCATCACTACTATTACCTGTATTTCTGTTGTATTTTACATGATTTTCATAACAAATGTTTTCCCCTTAAGGAACCTCAGATTATTAGAAACAACTTTAGTCTGTTATGATAAAAAATGCATGATTCAACCAATCAATTAAGTGGGGGTTCTTATTAGCTAATCCTTGGAGTTAGCTTTCAGATCCAGTTAAGATGTTGATTTCACTCTGTCCATATCCTCTGCATACTACCTTCTTGATGTACGATACTGCCTAGCTTAGTGACTATATTTTGATGAAATGACTAATCCTATTGTTAAAAATGACAGGAAATGAAGATCACACTTGTAATTAAGGGTAAAAGTGGAGGAGAAGGTAAACAAGTGGCCTCTAAGAGACTACATGGAAAAAAGCTTAGTAGAGAAATTAAAGGAAGAATTCAGGAAACAACACCTCGAGAAAATATCTTCAGGAAGTAAGACCTTCTCAGTTGAGAGAGTAAGAAATGATTACTAGTTGCTATTAATTTAAGCACCATGTATACAAATGTTGGTAAACTTGAAATGTTGGCTTCAAAGTCTAGGAGAGCTTCAGTAATATCCTGTATCCTGGACTTTCCAAGGACTGTCAGAGAGATTGGTGGAGCAACACCTTATCACCTAAACGAATCAAAGAGATGCCTTATCATAACATTTTGTCAGAGTTAAACATTGATCATTATGATTCACGACCATGATACAAAGTTCACTGGCATATTTTAGATGCTGATTAAATGATACTTCATGGTTGGATGAATGCTCACTTATAAATGTTGAGAAACTGGGATGTTTCCTCGATAGTAGTAGTTGAAGGCCTTTGGTATTTATCTACATGGTGTGGAGATTTGTGATGTAGCATTAATTTCACCATTTGCCAACAAGAGCGAGATTCAATTTAGAAACCCAAGCACAGAAGTTCTGATAATTGCTTGGAAGAAAATCTAGATGTTGTTCTTTAGCTAGTAACTTGATTAGATAAATGATCTTGACCACCTGAAAAATCTTATGAGTCTACAAGGTTAGACTCTTGCTTGTTGGATATGTGTCATAATAGTATATATGATTTCTTATATTCTGAGTACCTAATGAAGATAATGAAACACTAGTGGAGTATTAAAGAGTAGAGCTGTGAATTGCAAGGTCTCCATTTTAAAAAACAGAAGCCTCTCTTAGGAGAAACAGCCTTGAGACACCATTGCGATACTACATGAATCCTTTCCAGGCCATTAAACTTCAAAGTGTGCCAATACATGAGAATATCCTCTGTCTTTAGACCTGTAAGTTAAATTTTCTGATACTTTTAGCAAAAATCATTTTACATAATAGAATATGTAGGCTGAAGTCTGGGTAGTTATGAAGAAAATGGAAAATTAATTGCTGAGTGGCTACCATAATGTATTCTGCATAATCTAAGACATCAAGAACATAACTATCTCTTAATTATCTGATATAAAGATAAACAGAATAACATATAATTCAAATTTGCACATTGCTAAAAGAATAATTTTAGTTTGACTTTGAATAGCACCTGGTGTTTTATGAATAAAGGATTTTGTAAGCTTTATTGGGATGTGGTCAATTAGTATGGTCTTTTTAGCCATAATTCCATATAAAATTTTTGGATGCTATACCTGTACCTATAGTCTCATTTTTGAGGGCATTCAAAGCCATACAAATACATCCTGTAATGGACAGGATCCATGAATTAGGGGGATTAAAATGAACCAAGTGACACCCTTTGTTTTCTTGGATGTGTGGATAGTCTGCTGAAAGATAAAAGCCACAACTTCATGAAAGCCATTCTTCTCTAAGAACTCCAGGACCACTGGAAAAGCATATTTGATATATTTTTCTCAAATGGCAAAGACTGAGAACAGAAGCACCAGACACTATGGGGCAAAACAAAGGAGCCAGGCCAAGACTAAACACCAAGGCTAGGGAACAAGGAGACAGAACAAATGAGCAATTCCAAGACCATAGGCACTGTGCGAGAGAGGTGGGTTTCCTGGTCTGTGGAGGCAGACACAAGGAACCACAAGGCTAAGAGACTGAGGACTGGGAAATGGGCCTCCTGTCTGAGGTGCACTGTTGTTATAGAACAGCCGTTCTCAACCTGTGGGTCGTGGCCCCTTTGCATATGACTCTCATATGCACACATTTGTCTTCAGTGATGGTGTCAGGAAGGTGAATGTCATGGAGTGCCAGTTTAATAGAACAAAGTGTTCTTGCATTGAGGGAGTACCTGAGTGGAGGTCCAATGCCCTGCCCATGCCCATGCCCATCTGCTGTCGCATAAGCAAATGTGCTGAAGTAAGCTGATGGTGCCCGACTATCAAAAGATATAGCGTCTGGAGTCTTAAAAGCTTGAAAATAAACAAGTGGCCATCTAGCTCAGAAGCAACAAAGTTCACATGGATGAAGCACACAAGCCCGTGTGACGACGAGGTATCAAAGGGATCAGGTATCAAAGAACTAAAAATTATATCACTATGAATGAGGGGGAGTACAGATTTAGGTTGGGGACCCAAAGCCCATCAATAGGTAATGTGACATCCCTTTACAGAGGAGTTGTAGGGATATGACGAGCCAGTCAAGGTACAGTGTAGCAACAATGAAAAATGCAACTTTCCTTTAGTTCTTAAATGCTTCCTCCCTCCCACTATCATGATCCCAGTTCTACCTTACAAATCCAGCTAGACTAGGGGATGTACACTGGAGTCGGAAACAGGGGTGATTCAGGACAGATGATCCTTTCAGGACCAGTGGCGAGAATGGTGATGCCAAGAGGGTGGAGGGAAGGAGGAATAGACAGGGGGAACCTATTGTAGGGATGTACATATGACTTCCTCTCTCTGGGGTATGAACAATGGGGGAGTGGGT
The DNA here is from genome assembly GCA_004026705.1 of Nesogale talazaci. Taxonomy (NCBI): domain Eukaryota; kingdom Metazoa; phylum Chordata; class Mammalia; order Afrosoricida; family Tenrecidae; genus Nesogale; species Nesogale talazaci. The sequence continues at coordinate 36,392 of PVJH01003323.1, forward strand.
GAAGGGACACATTGGACAGTGTATAATGACAAAACAATGAAAATTTGTATATTGTTAAGGATTTATGGGGGAGGGGGAGTGGGGGAGGAGGGGAAACATGGAGAGTCAGTACCAGGGCCTAGATAGAAGGAGGATTAGAAGAAGGATGTTTTGAGAATGATGATGGCAACAAAGGTGCAAATGTGGTCTGCATACAATTGATGTATGTATTGCTCGTGATCGGATTTGTATGATCCCCAATAAAATGATTTTTTTTAAAAAGGTTGAGAACCACTGTTATAGACTAATGACTGTATCCTTACTTTTATTGGACTTTCCTTGTAGTAACCTATTAGGTGCCTTAATACATCCTTATGACTAGAATTTGTGTTGGGGTTTTGTGTTGCCATTGAAATGAATTCTCAATCCCAGTATAGAAGAATCATACTCTCAGGAGAACAGATTGTATCAGAGTAGGGTAAATAAACATGGAGAGTTGGGGTATGTGTAAACCCGGCCTCATGAATTTACAGTATCTACAGAATATCATACCTGTTCACGTTAAACTGAACATTGACAATCTACATAAGTCTTATTAAGAACGTCTATACATTTCCTAACCGATCAAAGTTCGTAATAGCTTGAAAAGCATCATGGTAAACTAAGACAGATCTGTCTTTTCTGTCCTTCTACTCAGATCCTTCTGTTTTCCTGGGAGTAGAATAGTATATTGGTTTTACTGGATCTGCCATCAGAGAAATGTAAGGGAAATATGAATAGGCTTTAGAAGCTGTGTTAAATCATATCAAACCATATAACAATTGACATTTGATGGTGGCTGTCAATAAGACTTGAAAGCAAGATTTGCCTAGGCTAATTAAGAATTGATTTCAGTCTGTGTAAGAAAATAGAAAAAGACATGTAGCAAAGTACCACAATGGACTTCATTCTTGCCCACCAGTAGGAGAGTCGACAGTGTAAAACAAAAACAAATGTTAGGAGAAGAGTGGCCACGTTAAATTAGATTTTTAAAGAGTCAATAAAGAAAATCCTGCGTAAAGTCAGTAGCAAGTTATATCCGCTAAGGAAGCAGATTTTCAAAAGAATTTATTTAACCGCGATGTGACAGCTTTTATGCTCAATATATGAATTTCTGACAAACTGTTTTTTTTTTATAAATCTTTTTACTGAGGGCTTATACAATTCTTATCACAATCCACACATAGGTCCATCATATGTCAAACACATATGTACATTTGTTGCTCTCATCATTCTCAAAATATTTACTTTCTATTTAAGCCCTTGGCATGGCCTCCATATTTTCCCCCTCCCTCCTCACTCCCTCCTCCCTCATGAACCCTTGAGAATTTATCAATTATTATTACTTTGTCATTAGTACTTTGTCATATCTTAAACTGTCCTATACCTACCTTCATCCATTACCCAGTTTTCCATACCCCAGGAAAGAAGTTATATGTAGATCCTTATAATCCATTCTCCCTTTCTACCCTATCTTCCCTTCACCCGTCCAATATCATCACTCTCACCACTGGTCCTGAAGGAATCATCTGTCCTGGATTCCCTATGTTTCTGATTCCTATCTATTCTGGTGTGCAACCTCTGCTCTAGCAGGGATCATGATAATGGGGAGGAGGAAGCATTATAGAACTAGAGGAAAGTTGTATGTTTCATCATTGCTACACTGCACCCAAACTGGTTTGTCTCCTTTCCACAACCCCTCTGTGAAGTGAAGTCTTTTACCTACAGATGGGCTTTCAGTCCCCAACCTGTACTCCCCCTCACTTACAATAATGTAATTTTCAGTTCTTGGATGGCTGACATCTGATCCCTTCAACACCTCATGGTCACACAGACTGGTGTGCTTCTTTCATGTGGGTTTTATTGCTTCTCAGCTAGCTGTCTGCTTGCTTACCTTCTAGCCTTTAAGACCCCAGACACTATATCATTTGATAGCTAGGTACCATCAGCTTTCTTTGCTTATGCATACCTTTGTCTTCAGTGATCATAATGCAAAAGTGGGCACACAGTATATGATTTTATGTTCTTTGAGGCCTGATTCCTGATCCCTTTGACACCTTGTGGACACAGAGGCTGGTGTGCATTTTCCATGTGGGTTGTGTTGCTTCTGAGCTAGATGACCACATGTTTACCTTCAAACCTTTAAGACCCCAGACACTATATATTTTGATAGCCCAGCACCATCAGCTTTCTTTACCACATTTGCTTATGCATACATTTGTCTTTAGCAATCTTGTCAGGAAAGTGTTCATCATGATATGCCAATTTAATTGAACAAAGTGTTCTCGCATTGAGGAAGTGTTTGAGTGGAGGCCCAATGATCATCTGCTGCCTTAATACTGAACTTTTCAATATATGCACGTAAATCTATTTCCCTATCAAAATAGTTCTTTTAAAGTTCTTTTCATTAAAATCTTAGTAGATTAGTTTCTTTTAAATCACGAATAAGCAATCAATGTATATTCACAAGTTGGCATAGTTGTTTGATGATTTATAAGTTTATCTCAGTAAAGGCTTTTCTCTTCCTATATTTTACTTTATCCTTAGTTAAAATTTTGTTAAAAATTCATTTTTCAAAAATTGACAAGTGTTATGAAAAACAAAGCAGCAACTGACTCAAAATAAGCAACTGACTACAATGTGGAAAGCAATTCTTCAGAGACTGGTTTGCTAATATTGATGAAGACTAAAGAACAACTACCATGGACTGAATAATGCAAACAATGTGTCTCAATTAGTGACTATTTATTTTATTTACAAGAAATCTTCTATAGAAAGAATATCCAAAGATCAGATATCCTTAAACCAAAGTCCTTAAAAGAAGACCTGTCTAAAGAAAGTTGAAAGCTTCAAACTTAATTGAAACATTCCTGGGATGATGGAACTATGTTGGGGAGAGAAAATGATAAAACACTTATGTAACAAGAAAATATAAATATTAAAATAAATACTGAAAATATGCCTGGCTCTACACTCAATGCTCACGAATCAGTAGTTGAGAACAAACGACCCATTTCACTGGGGAAATCTGCTGCACCAGACCTCTTTAGAATTTGGAAAAACAAGGATGTTACTTTGAGGATTAAAATGTGCCTGAGTCAAGCCATGATGTTTTCTGTTACTTCATAAATGTATGAAAGTGGAACATTTAAGAGGAGCTTATACCAACTACTCAAGTAGAAAATATTTGGAAATGAAGATGGCAACATGTGTACAAATATGCTTGATACAAATGATTTATGGAATGTTTTAAGAGCTGTAAGAGCCCCCAATAAAATCAGTGAACATTGAATAAAAACAAAAGAACTAATTCATTTGAATTATGGTTCTGAAAAACATTTAAAGTACCAGAGATTGCCAAAAGAACAAAAAAGTCTGTTTTCAAGACGTATAGTCAGAATACTCCTTTAGACAAGGATAGTGAAGCTCCACCTCACATACTTATTTTTTGTATTTTATTTCTGCAGTTTTACTGTCACATAATTCACATATGATAGAATTCACCTCAGTCATATCAAGAAAAATTGTACAATCAGTGCCACAATCAATTTTAGAACACTTGTTCTTTCTTCCACTCATTGTTATTAGTTCCAACCTTCCCTGCCACAATCCTAAGAAACCATCAAACCAGTGACTGTCTCTATAGAGACCTTTCCTGGATTTCAGATATAGAAAAAAATCTAAAAAACCAACCAACTCCTACCACCACCACTACAACCAAGAACTGGGAATGATATCAAACTAAAATAGGGGGGGGGGGGGACTCAATTGAAAAGAAAGCAGAAAATCAAGAAAAACTAGAACAACTTTAAAATGGGTCAAAATGATGAAAAAAATGACAAGATATTAAATTTTAACCAAACTATATCTGCAGTAATCCATTTTCAATGCCCTCTGCAAGCCAGCAAGTCTTTTCACACCCCTTTTCTGGTCAGAGAGGACTCACCTGAAGCAAACGGAGTTTTGATTTCTACTCCATACCCTTCTGGAAACCAGGTGTTCACCTTTTAAGCTCTGAGAGAGTTTCCTTCTTCACACTTGAATTGTATTATTTCAAATCCTTGGATCACACAGTCCAGTGTGCTTCTTCCATGTTGCATCTAACGTTGCACATAGATGACTGTTTGTTTGAAGTTGGCCCGTTCATCTCACATTGGGCATGTTGTCAGGAGAGACCCGATCCTGCAGAAGGACATCATGCTTTGTAAAGTGGCAAGGCAGTGAAAAAGAGGCAGACTTGTGACAGAATGACATGGTGCCTGCATTGATGGGTTCAAATCTACTCATGAGAACCGCTGAGGGGATCGTGCAGGACCAGGCAATGTTTTGTTTTATTCTTCATAGGGTTGCTATGAATTAGAACCAGACATGAAGAAGGAAATTGTATAGACTGGGACGCTCTCATTTCCAAGCTTCATCAGTGACTTGCAAAAGGGGAAAAAATGACTTGGCCAAAAATTTGTGGTAATAATAGTAAATATAATACCCACTCAGATAGATCTTTTTTTCCCCATTCAGATAGATCTTAATGAGATAAAGAACAAAACTAAAATTAAGAAAAACATAATAGGGATTCATCTGTTTTTCTCCTATCCAGTATCCACTTCTTAAGCACTTTTTATGATCTGGTGCTTAAGAAGCATGTAATAGTAGTACATTCTTGCTTTATAAGCGTTAAGGAAAAGATAACTTAGCAAGTAATCAAAATTCTTCTATACAATAAGACACAAATTGTTGGCTGAGCCCTGGTGGCATAGTGGTTGTATGCAGGACTGCAGCCCAAAGGGTTGACAGTTCAAATCCAGCAGCAGCTCTCCAGGAGCAAGGTTGGGCTTCCTACTCCCACCAGGGCAGTGATGTCACAAAACAAAACAAAACAAAACAAAAAATACAAATTTTTATGGGATTGCATGATGGTGAATAAATAATAGTGAATGAAAAATATTAGATACAGATGTTTGGATAACCAAATAATAGATGTATGAAGTAAAAAATAGATGTTTGTGTCAGAGATTTACTGGGAGTACCTCAAAATGTGAATACATTAAAGTATAGCACTTAATACCAAGGACTCGAGAAAGTAAATATCTAAAAAAGAATTATGTCAACCTATGTACAAATATTCTTGATAAAGTTGATGTAAGGATTTATATAAGTTAAAAGAATCCCTCATAAAATAATATTCTAATTTAAAAATAATAAATGATAACATTTAAACAAAAGTAATGTTTTCTTTTATCTAGTTCTGATGACACCTTGACAAAGGATATGATTTGTAATGAAAGAGAAGCAAATGCAGACATGTAAACCCAAGAGGGTGGCTGTATACACTCTCCCTGATGTTAACGAAGATAAGGGTCACACTTCAGCAAATCAAAACCAGAATCTTTTAAAAATTAGTCTCAGTGACTCTCATTGTGATGAATTAAAGATAATGTACTTGCAGTCTTAGCAAAAGACATCCACTGGTTTAGGAAGTTGTCCTTTTTCGTATCCCATCCCCTTTTGTTGATGCGTGTGTGTCTGCATACATATTTGCATGTATGAGATTATGGAAAACATGAAATTCACACCAGTGATAATATGAATGGAATTGTGCGTAGCAAGAAATGGATTATCTATTTATGTTTGCAAGAAACTCATGCTGACATGTTTTCAATAAGGCTTATTAAAGTATTTTTAGTTTACTTCACTCAAATCCTTTAGAGAGCTATTTTAATGTAAAGTTCACTTTTAATCAACTGAATTAAACTCCACCCAGAATGTACTCATTCACCTTTCGTGCTTAAGGTTTTTCCCCTGCAGCTCATTTTCCCCTTCAGATTTTAGGTACTTTGAGTGTAATGATGGTAGGGTTAACTTTCATGAAAGTTTCTTTTTATAATATTGACTGCATATATCAAAGGCTGATAACTTGTGTTTCTGCCCAGCTAGGTATACATTTATTTTAATCAGTGGCCGATTAGCACACTTGAATACCTATGTATTAGTGAAGTAGGGGTCATGGCCACTCGGGTGAGCAAACTTCTCTTTGTTTTGTGGCACAGGATATAGCCTTCACCCCAGACAGCTGGCTGGCAAATGTGTGCATTTGGTGACAAGGAGGACTGGGTGAGACTGTGTAGATGGATTGGTGCAAATTCATCACCATAGCAAGGAAAATAACCCTGAGCAAATGCCTCCTTAATGGACAACACATGGTTGTTTGTACTCATTCGAATTGTAGAAATATGGTTTTTCATCAATCTTATAGAAAATCTCACTTTTATTGAATTGTTAAAATGCAGTCTCACTTAGAAATGCATTGCTTTGAAATTGTATAACTATGGACTGGACAAACACTTCACATTTTGTTCACACGTTATCTATTTCTTTTTAAAAGGTGACGGTTCTTATAGGCCACAGTGAGTTTGCCACTGTCTCCTTCAGTGGTCACTGTGAGAAAGCCCTGGGCAGGATCGCAGGAGCATTGATGATCTTGACGAGAGTGCATCCATCTGTCCTGAATGTTAATCGTGAAAGATGGTTCAATCAAGCTCAGCCTCTTTGGCTCTGTCATTCAGACAGCTCTGGCTCTGCATTTACTAGTATGATTTGGATAAAAGTGTGAATGTAGTATTGTCTTGATATTTGGAGGTCTGTGTGCTTTAACAAGCACAAATTAAATTAAGCCATTCACTACTTTCAAAAAGGGCGCTTAATAATGTTGAGTAAGCTTTCAAACTCAGTTTACTTCAGCATACGCTAATTACTCCCATCTAATCATGCTGTATCATGTAATTAATGTGAACATAGCTAGGATTCACTTTTGATTTTTTCCCTTCTTTCCACATGCTCGCATACAAAATAGCATTACTGATACTTTAAAACTGCAACTTAACAAGTCAAGTCTAACTTTTCCCTTAAAAGGAATATATGTTTCATTTGGTCATCTCAGATATTTCTTATGAGGCAAAGTTCTCATAATTGTATGCATTTTGTTTTTAAAATGGTGAGTTTAATTTAATACAGCAGAAACCCATTTTATTCGTTCAGCCTAATTAATCAGCATATCTCAAAACCTTAATATTGGTACAAGTGGATTATAGAATGTACACAGTGAATTCTTGTTAGAACCAAAATGATTTTCTTAAACCTATTTAAGGTTTTGATTCTCAAACCAAATGTGAAATATAAATGTTAAAATTGAGTCCCACTATTGGTAAGAAAGTCTGAGAGCCATGGAATATAGAATTATCTGGGCTTTTCAGAAATTAAATCTCTGCGGTTTTCATTGTAAAATTTTTTACATTGAAATGACTTCTCTGTTTAGAGAAGATTAATCTCTTTAGATCCTCAAAGACCATTTTCAGACCACGAGGGTCTGACAATAGCCCTTTCCTGAAATTTTAAGTTGTTTCCATCTAATTTTTACAACAAGCACAGTACAATTGAGAGCAGCTGTAGTGGAAGTGTGGCTTTCTTGTATTATTATTTTTTAAAAGTGTGGTTTCAAAATTTGCCTATTTAGAGAGGGCTTAGAACTCCTCACACCTGATTTCCAAAAAGCAATTCTATCTTTTTGTTCTGTGGCTTTTGGTAAGCCATCGGGGTTGGGGGGTTGTGGGGGGAGGGAGATATAGTCTTCAGATGATTTTGTGGAAACTTAGGAATGTGCTATTAATCATTTTCCCCGAAATTCCTATTTTTATGAGTTTTAGGGGTTGTACAGTCAATATGAATTCTTCTGTCAGAGTGCAGACCCACTGACAATACAATCATTTAAAAATCTAATTACTTTCACCTGTTTAAATAAGTAGACTTCATGCTGGAAAACGTGGGCAAACTGCCAGGGGAAGTAGCTGAACTGCCGCCTCCAGGAAGGCTTTCCCGGCATCTTTCCTGTCCCTGGAGGTGTTTCTGTCCTTTTAGAAGTCAGTATGGATTGGTCGGTAGCCAGAGATTGGTGACTAAAATGGCTTTGTGATGGGAGTGACTACCCGATAATATGGCTTGGTAATAGCTGTTTGAGGTTTATTTCAAACGCATCCTGTCTAATCTCATTTGAATACCTGGGGTTACAAATGTTATTTTTCCCCTGTGTGTTCCAAACACAGAGAAAATGATGGCTCATAATTAATGTACTAAAAAGACACATTTTTGCCTTTGTTTTTATTATACAATGCACAATGAGAGATTTGTTTTCTTTTTCTTTTATTGTTTTTGTTTCAACTGAAACTGCGGGTTTGTGTGCACTGGGACACATGTGTGTGTGCATGCACACACACATACACATACACATATTTATAGACAGAGAAGATGAATGTTTGTCACTGAACTCCACTGGCTTGAAACAAATCAAAACAAGGAAAATAATTACCTAAGAGTCTTGCAACACATCTAAAGCCCAGTCTGTAGTTTGTTTGGGGAGGGGGATGGGATACGGGTTATAAAATTTCACAACAGCAATCGTTATACATTTTCAGTTGATAGACTCTTAAGCTGTCATATCCTTATTTTCTTTTCCTGGCAACAATTATTGCGTCATGAAATGAAGATAATTGTAATTTTGTTTTGTCTTAGATGCCATTTATAAGATATGCTATACATATTATTACCTCTCATTCCTATTAGCTTTTTTAAAAAGTAAAATTAGAGTTTAGTTGATTCAGGGGAATTATACTACTGCCTTTAAAGCATTATTAGCATTTTGTTAAGATTGGATATTATGGAATTCAAATGACCAGGTCTGTCATTAGAGCAGGGAAACACATTCTGCGTAGCTAGCTTGATTTGTTCCTTCGCCTTCAAGATGGAGAGCAGCAGGCTTTGCGGAGACCCCCTTACCACATGCATCTATGTTCTCCCTCTGTGTGTATGTTTATATGACATCTAAACAAATACTGAGATAGTTGGGTTTACAAATACAGTTCAGAAGTTTAAACCCAGATGCCTGTGATAGCCTAGCCTAGCACATGAATGGAGAAAGCAGGCCATTGCTCATGCATCCAGAGGGGGCGCAGACTACAAAAGGTGTGCCGGTGCTGCAAAGGCGAAGCATTCAGCTGTGTTCGTGGTTCAAACCTACTCAGGGGCTTCATAGGAGAGAAAAGCCCCGGCTAATTTCTCCATAAACTAGAAAATGTTTGTCACATGGGGTCTCTATGAGTTGACAATCTACTTGATAGGACCTAACACAACAAGGACTATGACACGGCAGGAGATGGCAGGTGCTTTCTCAATGATTTCAATGTGATGGCTTTTACAATATCAGGTGTGCTGTCTCAGTCCAAGGAGACCCACTACTGGTTGAATTGGGCGGTGAAGACTTGTAAAAATTCACCTTTCAAACTAGTTTCACCAAGGAATTCTCTACAGGGGTGCATAAGGGTCTCCCTATAGTAGCCCCTCCAATCTGATCTCCTTGCTTTCTCCGAACCTTTGGGATCTGTCAGTTTACAGGTAGTAGCTTACTAAGTGTTAAAATCTGGCCAATAGAGCTCTGAGCTACAAAACAAATGAGCAGAAAAACAGAATGCAAAACCAGTGCTTTAGCATTCAGGATGACATAGAATACAGAACACATATGCTACCATTGTGCTTCAAGTTCCTGGAAGCCATTTTTTAGTCTGATTCTATAGCTTACAACAGCCACGTCAATCAATTGCTTTCTGGTCCTCATCTGTGTCCTCTGTAACACTACGTTTTCATCAATAATCCAATCAGTAATAATTTTATTCTATTTCTGCCAAGGCCATCTTTCTTCTTTGAAAAAATCCTAGCACATTACTTCCTGGTAATGAAAACAAGAGCAGCTCCATAGAAAACCCCTACTACCATCAGTTATATAAATACTTATATCATATATGTATGATATATATATATATATATATATCCCAGTACCTAACTGCCACATATTTTAGTTTAACTTTGTACATTTAAAAAAAATCTCACTTTCTTATTAAATACTTGACTGAAATTAGCGAAATAGACACATTTGTTTGGCCCCAAGGCCAAGTATACTATTCCCATTCTTATCACTCTTAGTAAAACATCTGTCCTATTTTAAAAGCTGAAAGGACATGCTAATTATTTTCTTTAATTTTTAATTATTATTTTTAGTTGCAGTGATACCCTCGCTAGTCTGGAGTGACTTATAAAGCCTGGTTTATTTACAGTTTAGATTTTTTACTGAGTTAAAATATACACAGAGGTTATACTCATGGCACATAGAATTGGAGAACATAATTGGTTATTTCTTACAAAATATTGAGATCAGCAATGGGCAGCACTCTTTTTATTTTTTAACATAGTGACTGCTAAGTATGGCTTCAATTTTAAAATGAAATAAAGCGTTGATATACTTCAATTCATTATTAGTCTGAAAGTAATTATCATTTGAGTATGCAGTATATTACCCAAAGTAAAATCTCTGCCATGAAGCCAATACTGACTCATAGTAGCCCTGTAGTACAGGATGGAGCTCTCCTGGTGAGTTTCTGAGACGATCACTGTTAGTAGGCGAAGACAGTCCCGCCTTTCTCCCTCTGAGACATGGGTGAATTGTACCTGCCCATCTTGAGGCCAGCAGCCCATACCCAATCACCGTAGAAGCAGGGCACCTCCTCAGTCAGTTACAAATGGCCTACCTCTTTGTCCTGCTGTAGAGGTTGGCTTGCTGCTGTGATGTTGCCAGTGGAGGCCATCCCACTAGCATTTCAAATGCCAGCAGGCCCATCCAAGGCAGACAGGTCGCGCTGCAGCTTCCAGATTAAGACAGAAGGATGGCAAAACGGTGTATGCGATCCCTAACATCGTCTATTCTTTACTCTGTACTTTCTAGGGAAAGCCTCAAAGGTGACCAAGCTGAAATGCCAGGACATCTAGCCTGGGAGCTAGTGAACATTTTCGGTCCTTTGTTCTGCTCCCAACAGTGAAGTAGTGAAGTATGCTGCCAATCCCTGCTGTCAGCTTAGCACCGGCCCCCAGTGCACGAGGTGTCAGCAACCAGGGCTCTGCAGTACATCTTGTAGACAGACTGTTGTAGCAAACCTGCTCTTACCTCTTGGTGCATAACAAACCAAACAGAAACAACACATTCATGTGTTTTTAACCCAATTCCACACTGCGTGCAGGGCTCATCTGGAAAGCTGAGCTCTGGTCTGCGTTGCTGGTGCTGGAGCTGCTGGTGCTGGAGCCTGGAGATGGGCTGGAGACATTTACAAGGATATTCACACATAAGATTGCCCTGTTGGGTGAGGCTACTGGCTGGTAGCTTGCTCAGGGCTGCAAGCCGAGTGCCCTGCTTTCTCACAGCATGGTACTAAGTAGTCCAAGAAATGTTTGCAAGTGGAAAGTACAAGGCTATGATAAGGGTTTTGAAGGCTAAGAACGTCACTTCTATACTATACTATTCGTTTAAAAAGTTAAGCAAATCCATTCATTTTCAAGAGGCAGGCAATTTGAATCCATCTCACAATGAGAAGAGATGAGTGTATGATCATCTTTAATTTTCCAACAATGATTGAGAATTGTGGTATTAGTGGCATTTGCCCAGTTGACAGGCTCGGACCTAGTCGTATGCTAGGATTCATGCATGATCCATCAGGGGCGTGCTTCTTCATAGCAAATGATGTCATCATTTACTATATGTGTGTGTCTGTGTGTGTTTATATATGTATTTGTGTGGATATATATTTGTGTGTGTGTCTTGGGCTGCTAAACACAGGTCAGCAGTGTGAAACCACACTGCCCCACAGAAGAAAGGTGAGGCTTTCTGCTCTCATAAAATGCTGCACCAGAACATTGTACATGTACACTGGCACACATGAGAATCCTCAACTCACAGAATCCAGGACAGATAAATCTCTTAGGAAGAATAATGGGAGCAGCATTATCATATAAGTACAGACAGGTGGTGAGGAGAAAGGGGGAACCAATCCCATTGAGTAACGTATACCACCACCACCAAGGACGAACAGCAGGAAGGTGAGTGCAGATAGACAGCAGACAGGGTAAAATAAGAAATAACAGTAATATATGATTTATCAAGGGTTAACAAAGGTGGGAGGGTGGGGGATGAAGGGGGAAAAACAAGGAATTTATACCAAGGGCTCAAGTGGATCATGCTTTGAAACGATGGTGGCAACATATGTACTAATGTCCTTTATAGAGTTGGTGTATGGCTTGTTATGACTTGTAAGAGCCCCCAATAAAACAGGTGTGTTTTTAAAGAGTTAGACTCTTGGAAAGCCACAGGGGCAGTGCTGTGGGTTACTGTAGGGGTACCATGGGCCTGAATTGACTCCACAGCAATGGGTTGGAAGTTATTGATTGATTGATTGCTTTGATGTCCTAAGGAGTCTTGGTGAACAGTGAGTAAGTGTTTTCATCCTAAACAAAAGGTTATTGGTTCAGACAAAATATCTGAACTGGGGGAGAAAGTTGTAGCAGCATGCTTCCATAAATATTCTAACCTAGGAATGAGTTCCACTCTGTCCAGTAGGGTCATTATGACTTCACGGATTCAATGACAGTAGACATGTACTCTGGCAAGCAAGGAAGTAAGCACTTAATAGACACTTTAAAAAGTCACTCAAGCGATAACCCCCTTAAAAGGATAATGGCATTTGCTCTGACAGAGATATTATGATATGTTATTTGCTGAAAGATCATAGCATCAAGGCCTAACCCCTACAGCTCACTGCCACTGTTTCCATTCTAAGACATGGTGAACCTATAGGACATATTAGCACTACCTCTTGAGGTGTCCAGGACTACAGATCTTCATGGGTATAGAAATCTTCATCTTTCTCCTATGGAATAGGTGGTGAATTAGAACTGTTTACCTCCTGTGTTAGTCCGGGCAGACTAGAGGAACAAATTTCAAAGACACACATATGGATATAAGGAATGGGTTTATATTCAAGAGGAACAGGACATTGAGAGAACATCCCAGCCCAGTCTAGCTCAAAGTCACAAGTCTGATATTAACCCATATGCCCGAAATCAGTCTATAAAATCTCCTTCCGACTCACAAAATCACAGGTCAGGGGGTGCAGAGTCTCGGCACCGACAGGGGTCTCCCCATATCTCCTCACTTCCAGGGCTCAGAGTCCATCAACAGCATCCTGTGGTGGCAGAAGCAACTCATCGCTGGCAGAGGCCTCCATGTGCCTGCCCCAGCCTCAGAGGTCCGGCTCCATCAGGGCAAAGCCATGTGGTCTCTCCACCGGCTACTCCAGCCTCCCGGATGCCGCCATCCTGTGTTGTCTGTAATTAATCATCTCCAAAAACTAACTCCCAACAACTGGGGGAGATAGCTTCTCATCTTCATGAGGGAAATATCGTGAGATTTCCCAGGAGTCTCAGGTGAAAGCCATGCCCAGAGAGAGGCCTCATCGACTACTCAGTGGCTATCTCCAGATTAACAGGCCAGACTCCATCCCTACATTTCAATCATAAAATTAACATAAGCACATGACTGTCACACCTTGTGATTATGCATTATGTATAATCAAGCATGTCAACAGCGCTCATTTGGCTCAAAGCTTACATTGTTGTTTGGTGCCATTGAGCTGGTTCTGATCAGCAGATACTCTATGTACAAAAGAAGGATAGATTGTCCATGTTTGTGCCATCCTCCCAATTGTCCCTGCTGAATTCTTGCAGGCACTGTGGCAATCCATGTCATTGAGGACTTCACTCTCTTTGTCTGTCCCTCTCCTGTACAAAGCGTGATGTCCTTCTCCAGAGACTGGTCTTACAACTTGTCAGAAGTATGCCAGAGGAAGTCTCACTCCTTACCACCAAGGTTTACTGTAGACATACTTCTTCCAGACAGATTTGTGTGTCCTTTTGGCAGCCCTTTCAACATTGAAGACAGTTTCATAGTGAGGCGATGGTACATTCAGGTTCAGAGTTTGACTATCTCTTATTACAGTCAATGTTCTTAGTCACTGTGCTATATACTCTTTTGAAATGATTTGTTTCTCTACCCTTTCAGACTACCAGGCTAAGAAATACTATTTACTTTTTTTGTCAGAATCCTCTTTAGAAGTCCTGATTGTGTGCATAAATACATACCAATCTGGTAAATAGAGCTTCTCTTAAAAGAAAAATCTTGTTGGGCGCATCAGAACTCTAGAAGTGCTATAGAATGGCAAACTGTGTCTAAGTGGGGCAGAGTCAACACATGGAGACTGAATCTACCATGACCTGAAACACAGTGTTCCAGAAATTTAAGAAGATTTGAGGGCCCTCAGATAGGGAAATTATATCTAGATGATACTGTCTATAGAGTCTGCTCCAGGGATCAATAGGGAGTTGTGCAAACAAAAGAAGGGAGTCCTACTTGTTTTAAATTTAGAAAACTGTGTATTATGGTTGCATCCTCTCACTATGTGTATTCATTTTCATGCTAAGCAAATCCTCATAAAAGTTGGATTATATGAAAAAGTATGCAGTGTCACGATTGGATGGAAGCTTATTAACAATCCGAGATGTTCAAATGACACCACCAGGCTTGCCGAAAGTGAGGAGGACTTAAAGCACTTGCTGTTGAAAATCAAGGAGTGCAGCCTTTGGTATGGTTTATGATTCTAATGTAAAGACGACCAAATTGCTTAAAACTGGACCACTAGGTAACATCATGACAAATGGAAGTAAAGGTGAAATTTACAAGGATTTTTGTCTTGCTTACATTCACAATCAACACTAATGGAAGCAACCATCAAAAGATCAAAAGACATGTTGCATTAGGAAAATCAGCTACACCGAAACAAAAAAAGGCCAGGATATTATTCTGAGGACTAGAGAACACTTGACAGAAGTCTGGGTATTTTCCATTGCCTCCTATGAAAGTTGGACACTGGGTAAGGGATACTGAAGAAGCGTGGATGCATTTGAATTGTGGTACCAGAGAAAGATAGTGAAAGTATCATGGGATTGCTAAAAGGACACAATGATCTGTTTGAGAAGTAGTCTGGCCGCTGGCTCGGTGACTGACCCGGTGGGTGCAGCAATGGGCTCAGGCACAGGAACACCGGTGAGCATGGAGAAGGTCTGTGCAGTGATCCATTCTTGTGTACACAGAGGTGCTGGGGTGGGTACTTGATGAGTCCTAACCACAACAGACCACCTCACATTTTAATTCTCATTTTAACTTTTCTGTGTCATATTATACTCTTTGTCCTGGGTGAATTTACTGACTTTTCCAGATGCCTGTTCATTGCATGTATGTATGTGTTTCTTTGAGTTAGGAGGGAGAGCAATCCGAATTACAGTTGAGAAAACATGCTATAGCTGGGGATCATAAAGAAATGTGTCTGATTTTTTTTTTTTGCTGAAGAGTAATGTAGAAACATAAAGAACATTACTGTGGAGAGGTTGTCAACCCTAGTTGACTTTGTGGGCTTCTTCAAATTTCTTCTATCATGGATCCTTAGGAAGCAGCCTGTACTCATTGAGATGGTCTGTTCATATGCTCCTCTGCTCTGAAATATCCTGTTTTTAAACTACTCTAATAAAATAGTGTGCATGTAGGTGGAACATTTATACTTTAATGACAGCTGAAATTGTGTCACGCAACATGGATACATTCTTGTCTTCCCCTTCAGTTCGGTCAAATAAGGACATGGAGGAGGTCCTAATACTTGGGCTCAGTGATTCATAAAGGCCATCCTTAACAAGTAACCAAAGACTATTTTGGTAATACTGTGTTATATCAAAAGTTTGTTGGAATTCCCCCCCCCCAGATTCTGATATATAGGAACTTTATATCCCTGTGTCTAAACCACTATTAAATTATTTCACTAGTAAACATATTATATTTTATGGAATTGATTATATATTCATTTTATCACTACTAATTCCTTCTGCATGCAATAGTATTCATCATCTTCATGTTTGTTAAGAGATGTTTAAGAAGTTATATTCCCCTGCTCATTTCTCAAAGAGCTCAAAGTTATAAGCTCAAATATTTTAAGAGAAAATATTTTAATTTGAAGCTCTAAGCATGTAATATAGGAACATAAGTTTTTGACTAACAGAAAATGTTCAATACAATTAGTAACCTCAGTGATTCTTGATCTATTACTGTTGTCTTTTATTTTATGCCTGTTTGAATTTAAAAATACTGAAAAGGAGTCAAGGAGTCTTTGGTAATTTCCTTGTTATATGTTTCAGAAATGCAATTAAGCATGATAGCAATCTCATGGGTTTCATTTCTTTATTCCCAATTCTAAGTTTACTAAAATACTTTGTACTCTTCTTCATATGTGAATCTGCTGACCCTTCAGATGTCCTCTTATTAGGTGCACGTGTGTAGTTCATTAAAGTCTCTTTAGACAGATAGAGATCACTCAGAAAACCAAGGTCTGCAATGTCCAATCCCTCTTGAAAGCAAAGGAGTCGTGCCCCAATGGCTTTCGGGGCATTCATCTGTCATGCAATTGGCTTTTGGCCAACAGAGATGAACAAATTAGCAGATTGTACCTGTGTTGGCTCTGTTCCTAGGCTCATTTATATAATTGATGTCTGGTGGCCTCATTATGGATCATTAGCATATCAACATGGTGTCTGAGCCTGGTAAAGTGCTGCTTGGTGTCAGGCATAAGCAATTTACCATACAATATAAAGCCAGAGAACCTGGCCATTCAAAATGGATCCATGGCAAAAGCAAGATGGTGACACAGCAGGCTCAAATTCAGTAGCTCTTAGTCTTTGTGTTTGGAATGACTAATAGCACATTTGAATTTGTATTAGGATGATTTTTGATAAGAAAATAATACACTATGTATCTTATATTCATAACAATGATACTGAAAAGATATTTAATAACCATGATACTTTAAAATGTACTTTTCTTAATAGCAAAGTCACTTTAAGAGACATTTTAAAGTTTTTTTATATTTTATTATTTTGTATTTAAGTATTATACATGCTTATATTTGGGCTTACCAAAGATAATTTTAACTAGAGCAGATATTTTAAAGTGAAAGGAGATATTTGGAGTAGATTTTCATTTTTGTGATAGAAGGAGTTCGCTGGCAATTGACATCTCATATGGCTTAAGAAGAACTCAGGTTAGGAAAAAATTTAAGCTGAAATACAATATTTATTGACTACAAAGTTTTCTTTAGTTGTCTGTATGTAAAGGAAACGAGGACAACAGTGATGTACAGTGTTTTCACTCTGTGATTTTTATGGATTGTTTTTATTTTGATATACCATCCACAGCAGACTCAATTGTATTTTGTGTGGTGGAAAAATTTTGATGATGACATACCTCTCAGTGTATTATTTGCTGATAAGCATGATATAAATCTAAAATGATAAATCATTTGTTTAAATATCAAAGTGTCCCAGCGTTCTGAAGTAAATAAAAATATTGATAGGCATCTGTAGTTTTTGTGTGACATTATTTAGTTTGTTGATAGCTCTGAAGGCTCAATAAAGTATATCTTTATATTTCCTAAGTCATTCAGGAGATTTGAAGAAATTTTCACTTTTTAGCTATTTGGTTTTTTGTTCTTTTGCTGAATCAAGAAAGTGTTTTAATTGGATGCTTGCTCTTCTCTTTTCCATAACAACAACCACAATTCCAAACTCATTGTCATCCAGTCCGTTCAAACTCAAAGAGACCTTATGGGGCAGAGTAGAATGACCCCTGTAGTTTTCTGAGATTGTAAATTTTTATGGGAGTAGAAAGCCTCATCTTTTTCCTGCAGAGAAGTTGGTAGTTTTTTGATATTATAAATATTTTTGGGGGGGGCACCACTGCCCTCTGGTGGGGGTAGGTGGCCCAGCTTTGCTCCTGGAGAGCTGCTGCTGGATTTGAACCACCAGCCCAAAGGGCTGCAGTCCCACACACAACCACTAAGCTACCGGGGCTCAGCAATGATAAATCTTTGTGGGAGTAGAAAGCCTCATCTTTCCCATGCGGAGAAGTTGGTAGTTTCGAACTGCTGCCCTGCAGTTAACAGTGTGATGCTTAGTCCACTGGCACCAGAATGATTTGTCTTTTCTTTTCAGACGCATTATTTCCTACTTTGACTTATAATCACTTGTGTACTAATACTTAAACTGCCTCTCATCACAGTGTATTAGAGAAAAAGGAGCTTGTCTATTCCCCTAAAGATTTATAGCCTCAGAAGCCCTGGAGAGCAGTTCTACTCTGCCCCACAGGCTCCTTCTCTGAGTTAGAATCAACTCTGTGTAGGACTGTGGGGTTTTAGAGGAGCCTGGTTGGAGAGCTCAAGCCTTATCCGTTTTTTGAAATTCCCTCTAGCACCCAAGGCAATGAACCACACAGAGAAGCTACTAAATATCTTTAGAATGAATAATATATAAAACACTAACAATACAAGACTCTTTATCTGACTGGCCAAACGCATGGAACTGGCAGAAGGAGTTGCAGAAGGTCCTTGGGATTAGGTTACCGAGGAGAGATTCCACAAAGGAAGGAATATTTGAGTGAATCTGAAAAGGAACTGTAAAAAGAAAAACAGAAGAAGGGCAGACGAGCCTGGAAAGTATTTATAAGGTAGAAACACAAAAGTTTTATACTTAATCTTACTGCATACTGTCTGGAATGGAAAAAAAATAATAGTAAAGGTTGAACTTAGAGCATATGTCACATTTATCAGCCACACAGGAAACCTGGAATGCCAGTTTAAATGTCAGCATAAATAAACATCAAAGAAAGCCATACTTCATGACAGAGGATATTTCCTTGGTTATTTAGAACAACATATATGTTTTCCCATAAGTAAAGTTTATCTGTTCCTCCTTACTGCCCAGAATACAATGTCCGGGTTTGGAGGCTGTACTCTGAACTAAGAATTCCACCTCCCTTCAAGCCCTGCTTTGGGTACTTATCAAGTGAACTTGCTTAAGTTACTTTAAGAGTTACATTGTAGGCGCCACTCCTGTCACAGAGCCACAAAATGTCAGTAGTCATTTACAGTACAGATATTTGAGTTGGCCAAATTTTTTCCTTACTGTATAACATGTATTTGACTAATAGGTATTTAGGTATGAATAGGATTTAGAACCTACCTTTCCAGACACAGTAAATGTTAAACCTAGATTCACCTTTATGCTGAATCTTTCTTTAACATAATAATACAGTCATAATGTCCTGATGCACTTTACAAAGTTGTGCCTATTTATGATTGAAAGTCAGTAACTCTGGTTTACAAAGAGTTGGTTGAAAATACAGGCCTAGGGACAAGGAGTCCTGGTGGCTAGCTGGCCAACCTCAGGCCAGTGGTGCCAACCCACCAGCTACACCCAGAGAGAAAGAAGAGACGATCTACTCCTGTCAAGATTTAAAGTCCCCAAACCCAAAGTCCCCAAACCCCAAACTCTGTGTGATAGGGTTGATCAAAGTTGGACTCAAGTCCATGGCAGAGTTTGAAGGAAAAGAGGAAGGTCAGATTTGGACATCTGGAATTGCCAGACATTGGCCACTCAAACCGACCTTACCCCTTGGGAACAGAGCACCATACCAATAGCAAGAGGAGGGAACGAATTGTCATTGTTTATCTGTGGACTGTGCAGTCAGAGGTTCATCCAGGGCAAATCACCACAATTTAGCTAGAGGAAGAACATGACCTTTCTCTCTGACTGGAGAGCTGCCAGGGCCGCCTGGGGCTCTAGGCCTTCTGATGAGTGATAAGGAGGAAGGGGGTTCCTTGGCTACTGATTATGGTCTCCTAAAGTCTCTCTTTTCAGCTATTCTTTTCATTTTCCCTCAACTCTGTCCTTGCTACAACCACCCTGATTTTTTGGGGGGGAGGGGCATCACTGCCCTCTGGTGGAGTAGGAGGTCCAGCCTTGCTCCTGGAGAGCTGCTGCTGGATTTGAAACGCCAACCCAGTGGGCCGCAGTCCCACACACAACCACTACGTCACTGGGGCTCAGCCCCCTGATATTTTTTTAAACAAAATTCTCATTCCGGGTAAAAACTGTTTCAAAGTTTCACATTGCTCTGGAGATGAAGCAGAAAGTCCCTACCTCTCTCCTTTGTCTTTTATTCCTTTACTTGAACCCCCACAGCAACCACATGGGTGATTTTAAATCAAAGAATGTGTCATGTTCCTCTCATCCCAATTGTTTCTGTCACCTAGCATGCTTGCTCGCCACTCTTTTTTCCTCAAATTGCATCTAAAATCCCTATTTATGGGTTCACATCCAGGTTCCCTTCCTTCACCAAGCCTTGCCTGGACACCCAAGACTTAGTTAAATTTTCTTGATGGATGCTACCCTGGAATTTGTGTCGCATCCACCCATACTGCAGATAAAGTGCCGAGTGTGCAAGTAATTGTTTCATGATACCTTTTTTCTTTTTTTCACTGCTACTGAAATCTGACCTCCTCCCATATAGGGACCAAGTTCATCCGAGTTATTAATGGGGTATAAATACCTTCTGCAGTTAACCTCAGAGGGAACAGAATTTATAAATGGACTTAAGAATCAGGTACCTCTACTAACCCATGGCCATTGAATTGGTGCTACCTCCTGGTGGCCCCTGGTGGGGTTTCATAGTCTTTGCACATCTGAGGAGGAACAGACAGTGTTACTTTGCTCTCACAGAACAGCTGGGGTCTTGAACTGCTGACTTTATGGTCAGCAGTCCAGCACTCACCTGACAGTCCTTAGAAATCACTCAGAGCATCAAAATAGCACTGTTATTCATGCTAAATCATGACTAGAGAAGTTGACCTGCCCTGTGACCAGAGTCAGGTTTCCTAAGGATCCTCTCAGAATTGAGTCTAAGGTGCCTACAGTTGTCTCCTTCAGGAAAGGTCCTTACAAAATATGGCTTGCTGTCTTTGGATTTTTGTTTGCTTGCTGTTTTGACTGCTTTTCTGTAAGGTACAAAATAACGGCCTCTCACAGTTTCTCCTTTATCCTACTTTGCCCAAATATAATGTTCAGTCTAATGTGCAGTCTTTTAAGGTGTTTTTTTTTTTAAAGTTTCTGTAAATAGCAAAAGAAGGAAATGCAGGTGGCATTTTCTCTCTCATCTGCCCTTTTACTTTCTGTTTCTTTTAACTCTTAACCTTTTCCTCAACCATGTTTTATGGTGTCTTCACTGAAGGTTTATACAGAAGTTCAGGCTCTTCCTCAGTAACATCTGCACAATGTGTCCAGTGGCAGTGGCTACAATCCTCACACTGCATGAACTGTCTCATTATTTTCCATCCGTGGTCTCGCGTCCATTCAACCACCTCCCCTGACTATCTCTTCTCGATGTTAAAGTCAATGTTGGCTGTTGGGTTTCCTATGGGTGACTATTTTCAGAGCGCTCAGTACTTTGCGGTGATGGCTTGTGAGGCAATCTGTTATTCAGGTGACTGAAGGAAGGAGTTCCCATGCAAGGCTGGGAAAAAGAGTTGTCTCAAAGTAATAGTCTGAATCCCCTCTCACCTCATCCAGTGCAACAAATCTCTTGGTTTTTTTGTTTTCTTTCTTTTTTTTTTTTTTTTTTTGGGTGGGGCAGGGGAACTTGAGGTCTTGTTTCTGAAGTTCCCTCCCATTTTCCTTATCTTGAAGAGCAAACGCAGCAAGACAGACTCATAGTGGGTCTTTGTTTTCTGAAGACAGGATCCTCTAGAGCTGGGAGGAAACCAAGAGGCAAACTACCCCAGGTCACCACAGTCCCATAAACAACTTCAGAGAGAGGCTTCCAACCCTGACCCAGCAGTGTTGGGAAACAGAGCCAGAGTGTCTGACAACGCGGAAGGGAAATCAGAGCAATTGTTCACCAGCTTCTTTCCCTTCTCCTTCTGCTGTGTGGATATGGCATGCTGAGCCACAGTTACTGCTAATAAACGGAGATGGTGTCAGAAAGACTACTCCCAAAGTGAAACGCATAGAGAGTAGAGAAAAGAACATGGATGCAAAGATACTTTTTAGCACTCTTTGGAAGAGCTGGAACCCCAGACAAGCTCCATATAAGCATTCAGATCAGGGGCTCATCCTATTACTAATATTCAATCATGTTGAAAATGTGTTTCCCCATTTCATATAACAGAATTATACTCACCATAAACATGGAGAAAATGCAGATATATGTCACTGAAGATAATAATTGCATAGAACCCTATCCCCCATCTCTTTTCAAGAGGGGTTTTCCACTTTTGCTATTAATAGGATTGAATTTGGTTGTAAACAATTTATTACAATGTTAACTTTGTCATAAAAGTTAGTTGGAGGTCAGGGCTGAGCCCCGGTGGCGTAGTGGTTGTGCGCAGGACTGCGGCTCACTGGGATGGAGGTTCAATTCCAGCAGTGGGGCTGGACCTCCCACTCCCACCACTGGAGAGCAGTGATGCCCGCCCCCCCAAAAAAAAAAGTTAGTTGGAGGTCCTGGTACTGTGGTGGCACATTGCATTGGGATGTGACCTACCTGAGCCAGAGTTTGAACACACCAGCAGCCATGAGGGAGAAAGACTGGCCTTTCAACTTCTGTAAACAGTTACAGCCTTGGAAATTTGCAGGGGGTCCCTGTGAGTCAGTGCTGCCTTGAGGAGAGTGAGTTTGGAACTGGTAACGAAGGCACTTGTTTTCAAAGGTTGCCTGTGATGTTTTAGAAGTTCCTCCCACATTCAGTTCGTTCACTCATTCATCAAATCACTTTTTTTTTCTTAAACTTTTCACTAAAACTCTTGAAGCCAGACTCAATCATAGGATATAAAATTATTTCATGGACAAAGGAGATCAGTCTTCATGTTCACAAGAAAATGGAACACTTGGTTAGAAAGAATCCTCTTGTGGAAATTATAGTCCATATCCACCCCGATGGGACACATAAATGCAATGTTGACGCCACCTTACTGTCCGCAGGATTGGAAGGCAAGTTGTAAGCATTTCATTGTCCTCTGATTGGAAGGTGCATTGCCCTGTTTGTAAATCAGAGTGGACCCTTCCTTAAGGGTTTTTAATAGCCTTGGCTGGTTTTGTAATTTTTTTAAAAATTGGGAATTAATACAGATATCGAATAGTTCCATAGTTCAATTGCATCAAGAAATATTGTACAATTGTTATCACAATCAGTTTCAAACATTCTTTTCCTTCCGGTACTTGTCATCAGCTCTTTTTTACCCTACTCTGTAGCACCTGAAACCCCCCCCCCCCAAATGCTTATTCTACCTGCTGTCTCTACAGACTCCTCAATCCTGAGTTTTATATACCAAAAACAGAAAAATATAGAACAAAAAATTCTACATGGTGACCCTTCATGACCGCAAACATCTGAGATAAATCCCGATATGAACAAGCAAAAAAATATATAGAAAATGCTGAAAATTAGATTAGGCCTAATTTTCATTAGAGGGAGGATCAAGTGAGAAGGTTTGAGTCATTCAAATCAAGTTTATCACATAATAGCTTCTATAGTCATCTCTCCAATGCACTCTATTTGGTAGCCAATTTCCTCGCATCCCTCTGGTATAGAGATGGAAATCACTGGAGAATTGATTCCTGTGTAGACTCCACAAATATATCTTAGATTCCCACTGTCATTCATAGCCTATTGAAAACCAGATTTTCACTTTTTAGGCTCTGCTATTCTTGCCTCCTTCAACTTTTTATATGATTTGCAATCCTTTGGTGTTTGCTGTTGGTGCACTCCTTCCATATGGATTTAGTTGGCATCTCACTTAGAAGACTGTTTGCTTGCAAACAGGCCTTCAAAATCCTAGATGCTGTTTCATCTGATAGTTAGGCACCATCGAATTTCTTCACCACACTTTTCTATAGCACCCATAACTAGTATTGGAGGGTTTTTGACCAAGAAAAATTATTTTTGCATGTTAAGAGACAAGAAAATGTTTGCTGACACATAAATACATACGACTAGTAAGGAAATAAAATAAGTAGACACTTTTTAATTGATAGAAGAGATAGAACTATTTATACTCAAAATATTTTATATGCATTGTTAAAAAATAAGGTCTCTTAGATACATCCCAATATGAACAAACAAAAACAAAACAATGTCCAGCACAGGTATCTCATAGAGGGCATGTCATTGAAATGTTATGTTTTGAAATGGGATTATATATTTTTGTTTTGGGCTAAATAAAACCAGGAATTGATGAGCCTATAGTGACATCAAATGGACTACAGATTTCAGGATGCGGGGTGGGAGATATAAAGGAAACATTTTCAAGGAGTCCAGGAAGAAAAGATATGTTTGGGAAAGTGATTATGGAAGCAATTTAAAATTCTGCTTCTCATGATTGAACTATGGAATTAGATGACATATGTATTCACTCCAAGTAATAATAAATTAGAACAAAATCTTAGATACAGGAATGGGTTGGGACTCACAGTAAATGCTAGCTCCAATTTAAGAACAATTAGTTCTTACATCATAACCCTGCTCGATACGCACCCTCAGGAAGAGAACACAGAAGATATGGGTGCTGTAGCAAGAGCTCACAAGAAATAGATAGTGCCCGGCTATCAGATAAAATAGCATCTTTGGACTTCAGGGCCTTTCTCCAAAGAAGCAGCCGTCTAAGTGAGATGTCAACCTGAAAGAAGCATACAATCATCAGTCACCGAAGGACTGTAAATCATATCTGGAATCGAAGGAGGGATTAGTATCAGAACCTAAATTGTGAGAATGCTGTTTGCAGAATATTACGGCTGACAGTGGAAGCCCGAGATTTATTGTTTGAACTACACAGGAAACAAACCTCCACTGAATATGCTCCATTCACAATGGAGGAATGGAAGAGCAGGAGCATTGGAGAGATGAGCAGAGGCGATCAAACGCATAAATCTGAAACAGTTGAAACTTACTTACTTGATCCCTCTCTGATGCCTGATTGACCTGATTTGCTTTTCAACATTTTCTGTAGTTTTGTTTTGTTTTGCTTTCTTTTTGTTTGTTCATAGTAGGGCATCTCTCAAAAGTGTGAGTCATGGAGGGTTCATGTATTAACTCCCAACTAATTAAAAACATTAAAAAAATAAGATCCTGGTGTGGTTCTTGGGTGAAAGAAAATATAAGACAATTTAGAAATAATTTATTATCATTTTCCCATAGAAACAAAATGCAAGGTAGATGATCACAGTTAAAAAAAAGTTATAAAGAACTAGACATAAGTGTGAAATATTTTTAATTCACAAAGAATTTTTACTTCATGATTCTTACTCCTTACATTCTATTTCAACCATAAATATAAGTTTAATTTTAATGTTAATGTTGCAGTGTCACTGGCATTTTTTCTATTCATTTTAATATACACC
This sequence comes from Nesogale talazaci, assembly GCA_004026705.1. Lineage (NCBI taxonomy): Eukaryota > Metazoa > Chordata > Mammalia > Afrosoricida > Tenrecidae > Nesogale > Nesogale talazaci. Next base: position 61,658 of record PVJH01003323.1, read on the forward strand.
TATATACTTGAGTATAAATCAAATTCAGCTGAGGCACCCAATTTAACCACAAAATTATATAAAATATGCTGAAAAATGGCTTTACACAAGTATGTATGGTAATTTGTCAGAGATAAGGTGAAAGATGAGTGTCATTGATAAACAAAGTGACTGAAAAATAGACTTTACAAAAGCAAATTTTTCCAAATCTCTTAGGTTATTTTTTTTTCATTCTAACTTCATTGAATAGTTTTCTTCACTTATTAAGAGAGATGTCCTTATCAATTTCACAACAAATTGGGCAGCTGGGTCTGATATTGTGATCATATATTTCAATTCTGTTAAATATCTTATGAAATGGTCCTAAAAATTAGTTTCTCCCATGTGTAAATTTATAACTTAAGTAAATCCCCAAACTGCCAAGATACCACTCTTATCATTGTTTCCTTTATGATTCTTGCATTTAAACTTTGTAGACTCTCTTGGAAAATCAGTTTATTGAATTGTGAGCTCTCTGAGAAGCTAATGCTCAAATGAACCTCTATTTACATGACACTAGTTTGCAATTTCCCCACTCCCTTTTCCTTGCAATGTAACAGACAGCAGAAGGGATGGAGCGGGGGTGGCGTGGGGGGTGGTAAAGAGAAAGTAAGTTATAACTTCTGTTAATCACAGTTATATTTTATAATATATATATTTGATAAAGTTGAAATATATATTTAGGAAGAAGGAAGAAAGAGTTGATGCATTTGAATTGTGGTACAGTGAAGGACTTAAAAATACCATGGACTGCCAAAAGAACACAGAAATCCACCTTGGATAAAGTACAGCTAGACTACCCCTTCGAAGAAAAGATGACCAGACTTCATCTCAAGTACCCTGTACATGTTATCCAGAGATAACAGCCCCTGGAAAAAGCTATCACACTTTCTAAACTAGTAAACTAGATGTTCTATCCAGTGACTGGTCTTTTCACAGAAAAAGTGATGAGCAAATCTATCTCAGGAGAAGTACTGTCTTAGTGCCCATTGGATGGTGATAGATACTCCCTCACATACTTGAATCAGGATACTGGAACGGACCAGTCACTTAAAAAACAAACAAACACACATCCAGCTTAGTAAAGTCAAGGGTCATCAAGAAAGAAGAATACCCAGCAAGTTGCACCGACAGAGTGACTGCCGACCAGAACCTTGAACATAGCATTGGTGTAAGCGGGATCCTAAAACTATGGCCTGCGGGTCACATGTGCCTCACCCAGGATATTTATCCAGCCCACTGAGTAATTTGCTGCCGCTACTATACTACTTAGCAGCTGACTTATCTAGGCCCACAGAGAAGTTGTTCATGGTTGGGTTTTTTTTGTTTATTTGTTTTTTTTTTAACTATAGTTCAGCCTTCCAACGGTCTGAGGGACAGTGATCTGGCCCCCTGTAAAAAGGTTGAGGACCCCTGGCTTAAAGGATGATGCAGGCCAGGCAACGTTCCATCTTTTAATAAAGGGCTACAACTTTGATTGTGACCAACATTTCCTGAATGATACAGTAGATAATCCTTTCTTCATCATTACTCTGTTAATATGATATTTTATACAAATCTTTTTTTATTTACAGTATATCCTGATACATTAGAAGAGAACATTTCAAAATGTAACTAACTAAATCAAATTTTGTAAGAGACCTAGGCCATGTACATAGCTTTCAATGATCCCTAATAAATAACCTTAGAATTTCTGTAAGAATATGGGAATGATTTCCTGCATCACAGTTTTGGGTCAAAATTGGGTCCAGTTTATAGGAAAGCTAGTCAGGTCCAAAGCATTCTCATTTGCGGTTATGGACCAACTACAAATCTTAAACCTCAAATATCCAATAAGAAAACTTCAAGGTTTCTAGTTTTCTCAATATTATAATGCTTCTGAAAAGTCTCTCTTTTCCTTCTCCCCAAGGAGTCCAAACCAAACCAGATTCACTACCAGCAAGTACATTCTGTGTTAGAGTGTTCCTTCTGGACAGGTTGCAACAACTCCTGCAGGAGTCTAAGGCGGTAACATATACCAGGACATCTTGATGGTATTTTTGCACTGTCCACTCTTTGGTCAGCACTTACAAGTTTTAACCACTCTATCTCCAGTGCTCAGTGCAAAGGGAGTACCTGTACATGAAGATAGAATTTCGACAAAGGATTTCTTTTTTGTTTAAAGATCATTTTACCAGGGGCTCTTATACTAATGCATGCATCAATGGTATCATGCATATTTGTACAGAGGTCGCCATCATCATTTTTTAAACATTTACTTTCTATTTAAGCCCTTGGGATCAGCTCCTCTTTCTGCTTCCCCCTCCCCTTGTGACCCCTTGACAAATTATAATTTTTTTCTGTCCATGCCTTACACCCACCATTATCTCTCTTCATCATCGTTTCTTAAGAAAGGGCACAAATCAATCCCCAATTGAACCCTAGCACTATATAACAGGAAAAAGATGATTTTTTGCTTTACGAAAATTCCAGGATGACCAGAAAAGATTAAGCAATATTTTAAACCTGCAAATCACTTATTCCCTAATAGAAAGAAATATGCATGAGATAGTTAAGTGATAATTAGCAAAATTAACTAGCCTTTGGTGGCTTAAATATAACAAAATAAGAAAGTTATATATAAAAATTTTCAAGAACTTCAAATAGAAGAATACATGTAGCATTTTTAGCTTAAGCAGATAGTATATCACAATTGAAAGATACAGGCAAGGGATTACTGGTCATTATCCTATGAAAGTAAAATGTAACAAAATTCATGAAGATGGCACTCATTGAACGTCACTATTAACCACCACCTGCTGGGCTGGTTATACTTTCTGCGGAGAGCTGGCGCTCAGGAACAGTACCAGAATTTGTTTATAAGAGGCAAATTGATATCTGTAAATCAGATTACCAGAGGATTGGGCCTCACCATTTGTCGCAGCATATGTTCCAAGGTAGTGGCTAGTGGGCCAAACCACCATACCTGTTTTGTTTGATCCTGTCATTTTATAATCATTTTTTCAGCATTAAAAACTGGCCTCTCTGGAAAACATGTAATGCAGTGCTCCACATTTCCATGCTGACTCCTCTCTCTGTAGAATGGATGTATGACGTATGTCCCACCTCGCTTCTCTACCATGTAAACATCTGCTTAGCTTGTATGAGGATCTGAATTAAGATTCCTTGGTTTATGGTGTTTCTATGCATTTTACTAAGAAAGTCATGCTTACCAGGTACGCTGGTAGTACAGTAGTTACAAGCTTGACCACTCACTAACTGGAAGGTCACTAATTTGAATCCAAGTCTGTCCTCCAGGGCAAAGCTCTGGTGATGGGTTCGCATGAAATTTATAGGCCAGAGAAGCCTAAATGGTGGCCCTACTTTAGCTTCACTCTGAGTCACACTTGACTCCAGTGTACCTCACAGACACATTCTGCTTCTAGAAATACAAAAAACACAGTCAAATGTAAGCTAAAGTGTGTTGCGATTGCTAGGTTTTGTGTGTGAGAATTTGATTAACATACGCCTTTCACATTATAATTTAGGGCACAGAAATGTCTTCTGCCTCAACATTGGTGGTGACAGAGGCTGTCTGAGTTCTCAAAGATTGATCAATGTGGTGATAAGTAATGTCACTTGGCACAAATAATAACAACTCCTATTAAAAAGGCACTTAATTTTAGGGGTTAAGACTTCATTAAAAATAGCCTTCCTGTCTGTTGACTAACTAGATGCTTTAAGAATCATCAACGGGCTTTATTGAAACTAAGAAAATAATTGGTCTACAAATCCTAATAGTTTTGGAAGATAGGGGATCAAAACAAAATGATCATTAATAATTCCAGCCTGAGTTAAATTGTATACCGTGAAAAACACACTGGATAGTTAGATCTCTGAAGATAGAAACCATATGCAATAATTTTAAAGTAAACTTAAGGTGCTAATTGCAAGGCTTATTCACATCACATTTATGTCAAGGGAAAACACAGAAATCAAATCCTTAATATTTGCTTGACACTGAGTGAGAATTCCATAATTTTTACTATTGTTCCTGAATCTTCCAAATAGAAGCTGAAGCAGAGGACAGTTCTGCAGTAGAGAAGGGATTCAGGCCAAGACAGAAGAACAACAAAAAACATGCTTCAGTAGCCCAAATCCTGTAATCCAGAGGCTATGATTGGAAGTAAGCCAGACAGAAAAGGGCAGAAACCACAGTCAACAGGAACTTGTTAGACCAGAAACTTAGGGACCAGGGTGATACAGATACAACTGAGAGCAAATGAGCAAGGGATTGAACTTTTGCCAAGAAGAACATTTAATCCCTGACCTCCATATATGGAGTGAATAGGTTACAGTCACAGTGAATAATTAAAGCAATCTGAGTATCTCCAGACAGTGATGTCTTACTGATAGAATTCAAAGAGTGATTTTCTTTCCCAAGACTCCAATATATCTGGACTCCTTTACTTCTCTGTCTTCACCCACTGACACCTGTGCTGCCCAGGCTGTTCTCTAAGGAAAGTCCCCAGGTTTACAGCCTCAGGCTGCCCACCACAGACGAAGAGATTATGGGTAGCCCTGCTTTCCTCTAGCAAGTCTCACTCTGTGAGCTTCGTCAAGTGCTTGCCTCTGGACCAGTCAAGGGTCAGGTAAATGGGACTGCTAACTTGATGAAAGACAGTTCTATACCTGCTTCTGACCTAATTAATGCCAGCTGGGAGGGGACAGTATCCATAGATGAGGCAAATAGTTGACTCTAGAATGCTAGCCTAATGACTGGCATGCAGTACCCACCCAGCAGTAACTCAGCAGGAAAGGTCTGGTGGTCAGCTTCTGTTAAGGTGACAGGTAAGAAGATGCAATGGGGCCGCTCTATGCTGTGATCACGGGACTTCCATGAGTCAGAAACAACTCGGTGAGGGATGACCAACATCAGAGGTTGAGATATGCCGACTAGCTTTAAAGGAGCTATGCGTCTGAGTATAACTTGATGAGAAACCACTCAAGCCTACAGCATCAGTGAAAACTTTGGGTATTCAGCAAAAGAAAATAAAGGATTCTGGTGAGGAATCCAACACCCTTTCAAGATAATAAGTGGAATATAATTCAGATAGACACAGAACATCAAGGTGGCATGCCATTCAACTGTTCTCAAGAAATCATACTGTACAATGTTTCTTATGCTCCCTAAGATGAAGTAATTTAGAATATTTATAGTTACTGTTCTTCTTCACCCACCATTTCCCCCTACCTCTTCTCTTCCTTTCTTGAAATTTGGTACTAAAGCAATTACCAGCATCAGTTGCCATGACATTGATTCTGACTCCTGGGGGTCCCTCTGTTTTGGAGTATAACTGTACTTAATTGGGCTTTAGATGACTGTGACCTTTCTGAAATAACATCAGGTCTATATGCTGAACTGTCTCCAAGCCAGTGGTTCTCAATTTTTGAGTTGTGACCCTTTTGGAGGTTGACGGACACTTTCACAAGGGTTGCTCAATACATAACAGTAGCAAAATGACATATGAAGTACAAACAAAAATAATTTTATGGTTGGGAATCACCACAACATGAGGAACTGTTTTAAAGTGTTGTGGCTTTAGGAAGGTTGAGAACCACTGCCCTGGGTGGAGTGGAACCACCAATCTTTTGGTGAGTTGCTGAACTATTTAGAAACTTATTTTAGACACTTTTATTGGCACTTATCTCACTTGTCATACAACTCAGTAGTTCAATCATATCAAAAAGAGTTGTACAATCACAATCACAATCAATTTTACAACAGTTTCCCTACTCTCCCCCATAATTAAATCATTTTCAAAATGCATTGTGTAATCACCATCAGTTCTACTGATTCTTCTCCCCTCCCACAAACATGGTTTGTTTCCCTAGTCCTCCACCCTCTCTGTACTCCACCCCCACTCCCACCTCTCCTAGAAACCCTTGCGTTAGTTATTTTCTCTCTGCACCTACTCCTTCTATGCTTTACAAACTGGAAAGCCCAACAGAATCAATAAAAAAACAGAATCAAAGTAAAGAGATAAGGATAAGGTAACAATAAGACAAAGATAAAAATACAAATAGTGAGTAAAAAAGGACTACTGTGAACACTTAAAGACCACTTGCATCTAGAAAAATTTCAAGTTGGGTCAAGAGGGAGGACAACTCCCCCACAACTGGCAAAATACATAGGGAGTTCAACAGGGAAGCAAAGGAAACAAAGCAATGAATTCCTAGGAATCCCCCAAACAGACTTCAGACTTGGACAGCAGAACTCGGCAGCTCACCAGACTTGATCAGAAAACATACATTAGGGTTAGCAGATAGACATGGAGCCATTTATAACTCTCCCCCCTTTTTTACCTACTTTTTTCTCCCTCATATCTACCTATATAAGATAATAAAGAGAAAAAATCACGAAGAGAAAACAGTGGGACTGAGGAATCCAGGGGACAGGAGACGGGGGGACAAAGGAACAACAAGAGGTCTAAAATTGATGGTGAAAGAGTATAGAATGTCGCATGAGGTTTGATCAAGTACAATGTTGTTCAGAGGAATTACTGAGAGTCAAATGAAGGTCAAACATGACAGTGGGACAGGAGGAAAATAAAAGGAAATAGAGGAAAGAACTAGTAGCCAAAAGATACTTATAGAAGTATAAATATCAGCATGCACATATATAAATATACTAATATGTAATAATAGGGGTATAGGCCTATGGACATAAATGTATATGTAAAGTATTAAGAAAGCAGACAGACATTGGGCCTCTGCTCAAGTATTCTCTCAACACAAGAAAACATTGTTTTAATAACCTGTCATTCTGTCACACTCACTTTCCTCACACAATGGCTAAAGATATAGTGGGTGCATAAGAAAATATAGTGAAGAAAATTGATGGTGTCCAGGTATTAAAATATACAGCATCTGGGGTCTTACAAAGCTAGAAGTTAAAGAAACAGACATCTGGTAAGGAAGTAACAAAGCCCACATGAAAGAACCACATCAGATTGTGTGGTCATGAGGTGGCAACAGGATCAGGTATCAGGCATTAGAAGAACCAAAACAATCATACCAATGTGAACAAATGGGGTTGGAGTGGAGACCCCAAATCCATGTGAATTAGATACCCACTCACAGAAGGGTCACAAGGAAGGATCTAGTCAGACAAGGTGTAGTATATCATCGATGAAACACATCATTCCTCTAGTTCAGTGGTTCTCAACCTGTGGGTCTCAACCCCTTTTGGGGTCAAACAACCCTTTCACAGGGGTCACCCTATTCATAACAGTAGTAAAAGTACAGTTAGGTAGTAGCAAGAAAAATCATTTTATGGTTGAGGGATACCACAACATGAGGAACTGTGTTAAAGGATTGCAGCATTAAGAAGATTGAGAACCACTGGTCTAGTTCTTTAGTGCTTCCTCCCCCCAACTATCATGATCCCAGGGCTACCTTATAAACTCAGCTATACTGGAGTATGTATACTGGTACAGATAACAGCTCTTGACACATGGAATCCAGAACAGATAAACCCCCCAGGAATAGTAAAAGGAGTAGCAATACTTTGACGGTAGGAGGAAAGTAAAGAGAGAAGGGGGTGGGGAAAAGGGGACACTGATGGCAAGGATCAATGTATAAGAACCCCGCATCCCCTGGTGGATGAACAACAGAGACGTGGGTGAGGAAGAGAGCAGACAGTGTAAGATATGAAAACAATAATATAATTCACGGGTTCCTGAGGGTGGGAGTTGGAAGAAAGGAAGGAAAAAAGAAGCTGATTCCAAGGACTCAAGTAGAAAGACAATATTTAGAAAATGGTGTTGGCAGCATATGTATAAGTGTGCTTGTTTCAATTGATGTATGGATTGTTATAAGAGATGTAAAGCCTTCATTAAAATGATTTAAAAAGGGGGGGGGGCAACTGACCAAGTATCATTTTATCTGGTATAATCATGATTACAATGATCCCTATGTGATAGAAAATTGTTCAAGAAACCCTCCCCTATGGCCAGTGTGAAAATGCCATTGGCTTAATATGACTAGATACTCAATAAATTGGTTTACCTTAGCCTTAGCCTTCTAAAAATTGGGTGTTCACATTTTAGGCTCTGATACATTTCCCTTTGGCTTTTTCATCCTTGGATCACACAAGCTGGTGTGTTTCTTCCGTGTGGACTTGGTTGATTGTTCACTTAGATGGCTTCTTGTTTGAACAAGCCTTTTAAGATCCCAGACACTGTTCTGATTGATAGCCGGGCACCATCTGCTCTTTTCCTATAGAATCCTTATCGTCAGTGATCATTTCTTAAAGGTGAGTATTCAGCAGGGCCATGTTCTAAGAACCAACTGGTTTGGGATTAAGTGCAGGCCCAGAACCCATATGTTTGACCCTGGGATATGTACGACTCAAGTTTACTTTGGCAGTTGTATTTTGGCAAACTCAGAACCCCATACAACCAACTACACCAACAGTAGCAACAAACCGACGAGAAGACAGCAGAAAAAAAAAAAACCAAGCAAACTAAAAGCAGGAAAACAAAATCTCACAGAGGCAGAAGAGTAATGCTTTAGCATCCCATCCCCCTGTAGTATCAGGCACTTGTATTTGTAACTTCATTAATGTTTCCAGGGACATATCACTTTGGACACTGTAGGTATGAGGAGTCTTTGCAAGTATAATTATAATGAGCCGCAATGCATGAATTGTTGCTCTGAGCAGTTCCAGCTCCCATTCAATTGGGCTCTGTTACCCCAAGCATGGGCATTGGTGCTGGGAGGAAACTTCCTGGATAAGTCCTTCCAGGTTCTAATTCCTACTGAACAGATAAAACCTGTCATTTTGCTGTGAGGGAGGCATCAATGTGCTAAATATATGGTGGTTCTGGGTACCTCTCAAGTGGACCCCTACCAAAGCATGGGTCTCCCCCTAGAGGTCCACTGACTGCCCCTTTCATAAGTGTTGGGCAGTCACGCTATTTCTTTTCCCATCCAACTACTCCAGTTCTCAGTGCAAAGGTGGAGAGACCTCAGAGGCGGGGCTTAATTCATTCTTCCAAGCCTCTATGCTAAGTCTTTCTGGTGTAGCTACTCAAGGTTAGCATCCAAAGTCATCAAGCTGTTGAGTCCATGGCATGTTTCACTGAGAGTTGGGTAGAAACATGTACATACTTTCTACGCGGGACCATAAAATCTAGATCCTTGCTTACGTAGGTTCCCTATAATCAATGTTTATCATCCCCTCCTTATGTGAAGTTACTTCTCCCCAATCATACACTATACTCACCAACAAACCTATCAGTGTCTCCTCTGAAATGTAGATGCTCCTCTCCCCTGGTCTTGGCTTGATTTTTCAGGCAAGGTTCTCTTTCCCTTCCTTCCCCTCCTATTGGGGATTCATTGATTTGTCCAGACATTAGTCTCATTGTACAAGTGGATGATTTCCTCCCATGACCCCCCTCTTGAAGGAGTGACCCCAGACATTATAGGTTCCCTCCTTTAAGATGACTCTTGTGAGGTACATAAAAGGGAGGTAGTTATGGCCAGTAGGTAATCAATTCCTTCTTTGTTCAGGAAGTAGACTGTGACATTTATCTTTTCTAGAACTTGGTTTGTATGTTGGTTTCAGGTGTCTGTGTTGTTGCTCTTGACAATTTGGGCACAGTACTTCATGAAGGATTTTTTTTAATAGTGGGGGTCTTGCTTTTGTGAATTCTTTTAGTATCTCATCTTGTAAAACTTTTTTTTTATTTTACCATCACATGTGATTGATAATTTTACTGGATACATGATAGTTTAAAAATCATTTTACTGGAGGGTCTTAGAGCTCTTACAACATTCCATACATCAGTTGTATTAAGCATATGTGTGTGTATATATTGCCATCATTTTGTTTTTCAGCTGTATCCTTTTAAGAAATCAGTTTATTGGGGGTTCTTACTCAGTCCATACATGCATCCATTGTCTAAAGCTTCTTTGTACATAAGTTATCATGATCATTTTCAAAACATTTTCTTTCTACATGAGTCCTTGATCTCAATTCATTGTCATTCCTCTCCCTTCCTCATGAACCCTTGATAATTTATAAGTTATTATTATTTCTTCATGCTTTACACTGACCACTGTCTCCTTTCACCCATTTTTCTGTTGTCCATCCCAGTGGGAGGGTGTTATATGTAGATCATTGTGATGGGTACCCCTTTCTCACCCCACCTTACACTTGTCCTCCTTGCATCAAACTCTCATTATTGATCCTGAGGGGTTTATCTGTCCTGGATTCCTTGTGATTGCAACTCTTTCCCATACCAGTATACATGCCCTGATCTAGCTGGATTTGAAAGATAGAATTGGGGTCATGATAATGGGGTGGTCTAAAGACCTAGAGAAATGTTGTGTGTTTCTTTGGTGCTATACTGTACCCTGACTTGCTTATCTCTTCCTGTGACAATTCTGTGAGGGGATGTCCAGTTGTTTATAGATGGACTTTGGGTCTCCACTCTGCCTGGACATTCATATGTCCCCCCCTCATTCATATCGATATGATGTTTTTGTTCTGAGCCTTTGATGCCTAATACTTCATCCTATCTACACTTCATGATAACACAGACTGGTATACTGCTTTCATATGAGCTTTGCTGCTTCTCTTGTTGATCCTCAAGTCTTTAAGACCCCAGAAGTGATACCATTGGATACCAAGGACCACCATCACAAAATGCCAGGTTATCAGAACAAAATATCTTGAGTTGAGGGAGTACTTGAGTAGAGGCCCAATATCCATCTTCTACCTTAATATTTAACATATATATGCATAGATCTATTTTCCTATTATACATTAGTATTTACATGTGTGCATGCCTATATTTAGAATTCTATACATGTCCTTTGCATCCTGCTTCTTTCCTCTTGCCCCACTATCATGGCTGGCATTTATTTAAGTTTCAGTACTTCCTCTTGGCTACATTGCCCTGGATCAAGCCCACCAGGCCTCCGTCACCCTCCTCACCACTGATTTTAGATATCTCGTGGTTCACTTGTCCCTGAGTTTGTTGGCGTCTCCCTTTTTACCCCCCAGCCTCCCTCTTTCCCATGTTTCCCCAGAATTGTCAGTCCCATTGTTTTCCCCCTCAGATGGTTTATACCACCTCTCTTATCTAAATGGATAGTCAGAGACAGTGATAAGCACAAAAATAAGATGAAGCAAAAGGAAACAAGAAACAAAACATCAGCAACACCAAAAACCAGCAACAACAACAAAAAGAAGCCTATACATAGTTCCAGGTCTGTTTGTTGACCTTTATGAGCGTTTTCTGGTGGCGTCTGAAGTGGTATCACCGTTCTGGCCCCAACGTCTATTTTTGTTATTCCCTGAGGACTTCGTGGCTTTGCTCCCCTTACTTCTCTGTTACACAGTCTTAGCATTTCGCCCTGGTGTGGTGGGGTCAGTTTGGGCACAATCCCGCACTCTGTGCCCCGTGTTGTCTCCTGTAGAACTAAGGATCAGTGAGGGGTGTCACGTCTCATGGTGAGGCCAGCTCTATGGTTCTTTGGCTGCTCTGAGCAGGAATATAGTCCTTGGAATTTGATGGGCCAGGAAGTGCTCCACTCTCTCTCTCTGTCCAACTTTGTTTGCATTATATTGATCATTTTCCCTCTAGTGCTCTGTCTGTCACTCCATTGTCTTCTGTACTGCATGGTTTCTGCTCAAAAATCTACAGATATTCTAATTGTTGACCCTTTGTACGTATTGGTCTTTTCTCTCTGGATGCTCTTAGCATGTTTTCCTTGTCAATGATGTTAAACAACTTGACTACAACATGCTGGGGAGATTTCCTTTGGGGGTCTCTGCTGACTGGGGTTCTTGCTGCATTCTAATTATTATCTTCTCCTCCTATGGACATTGAGGGAAGTTCTCTTACTAAAATTCTTGGACAGTTCTCTGTGATTTTTTGTTCTTCTTCTGGAATACACATAAAACACAGGTCATTCCTCTTTATCATTTCCTACCTTGTTCTCAAAATGTTCTCAGTCTCTTTTGCATTTTATTGTTATATGTTCTTTTAGCTTGGAATATATAGATTTATCCTCCAGCTTACTTATTCAGGTTTCCATCTCCTCAATTCTGTTTGTTCTGTTATAGTTTTGTGCTGTTCCTTTATAATGTTTAATTCTGTTCTTGTTGTGTTTGATTCTTGAGTTTCTTGTTGGAGTTTCTCTAGTGAGGATACTATCTTTTCTATTTCACTTTTTCTATCACACTCTCTCTTCAGCACTCGCATGAGTGCAATCATTATTCTTTTCTTTGAAATGCTTTTTTCTGATAACTCCATAGCCTGTTCAATTTCAGGAAATACATTTAAGTCTGGTTGGTATTTGGTTATTAGTTTCTCTCTCTCTCTCTCTCTCTCTCTCTCTCTCTCTCTCTCTCTCTCTCTCATATGCACTGATAACTTCTGTTGCTTCCTTGACAACTCAGTGTCCCTATTAGGGGTGTTTGGTAGGTGGTGTTATTTTGGATTGGTTAACTGATAGGTGGTACAATGGAGGGGTGATGAACACTTTGAATTAAGTATCTGGGGGAGACTTTTAGATTAGGGAGCAATCAAAAAAATCGGAGGGAGGGGGGCGTCTTAGGAAAAGTAGAATGAAAGGAGTGGTAGGTCAAATAAACAGAGTGTGAGGGAACAGGTAATGTTATTTAGCAGGCTAAAGGAAGGGAAATTGAAACCTCCCCTGCCCCCCAAAGCCTAATTTTCAACTCTGGAGAAATGGCTACCACTATCTGAATGAAAAATGAAGATAAAAGAAATGACAATAATGTCAGCTTTTAGTTTTGTGAGGACATGAAAGTAAGAAAAGTTTCGATGAGAAGAAAGATGAAACTATAAGGTTAATAGTGTTATGAGGTAAAACTTTCAACATTTAGATTAGAGAAGGGAAAATTAAAGGAAACTTCAAGAGTCAAAAGTTTTTTTAGTGATAATAAGAAAAATAGTATTGCGTAAACCCAGGAGAGCTGTTCATCATGGTGATGTGCTAAGCTTTGCCCAGGAGCTTAGTTTCTGCCATGGGTGCTTACTTCTGGGTAGATGTGTGCTGGGGACTAGAAAATAATCAAATGAAATTCAGAGGAAAAAGTTAAAGATATATATATATATATATATAAAGATAGATATAAAGATATACATATGCACCTATATATACATATACATATATATAATCCCCCCATACTTTTGCATATTCACACACAGCTGGATAGGCTGTGTTGCCCCTCACTATTGGGATGCTCTGGCTGTGGGGTGTCCACTGGGGCTCTTCTGGTCTGGGCAGCAAGCCAAAGCAATTTCCCCCCTCTATTTTACCCAGTCTCTGTCTGGTGCTCTGTGGCACCGCCCCTTCAGTTAGCTCCTCTATTCATAGACCCAAAAAATATGCCCTCTGATAGCCAAGTACCTCAGGGGTGATAAGCAAAGGAATTCTAATTGGACAATCTTGGTGCCCTCTAATTTTAGTAAATTTGTGTGTACTTTTTTTTTTATGTTGAATGCTTTGTGGTCAGGACATGGTATCCTTTCAGTGGTTCCTTGAGCTGCTCTGTGCAGCGTCCTTGTCTTTCCAAGATCCCTCCAACACTTAACTCTGTTTCTATAAACAACACTGGTGCAGGCGCTGCTGGCCCAACAGCCACTAGAAATGTCTAAGTGAGCACCAACCCTTGCCACAAAATGCCCCCATGGGCTGGCTTCCTTCAACATCAGTTGCTGAGCTTTTAATTATTTTTTCCAAGAAGAAACTCCTTTTAAACTGATGACCCATTGCCATTGAGTTGATGCTGTTTATTGGTCTTCCAGGACAAAGTAGAACTGCCCAATAGAGTATTGAAGACAGACCATCAAAGCTTTCATCCACAGAGGGGTTTGTAGGTTTGAAAGGCTAATCTTTCTGCTTAGCAGCTGAACATGCAACAGTTCTACTACCAAACATCATCTAATGCCATTGTCATTGTTGCTAGGTGCACGCTCCTCAGTTCTGACTCACAGCAACCCATGTATAGTAGAACAGAACATTTTCTATTCCGTACTACCCTCACGAGTGTCATGTTTGACCTTGTTGCAGCAGTTGTACCAACTCATCTCACTAAAAGTCTTTTGTGCTGAACTGCTACTCTATCAAGTAGCTATTTAAAGACTTTAAGGGGGGACAAGAAGTAAAGTATCTGTACTAGAAGGGTTCATTTCTATGTCCACAATCAGCAGTCTTAGAAACTGTGGTCAAGAATCAAAAGTGTATTGCCGTGGTCTGGTAAATCTGATAGATAAACCTCAAGGAGCACCTATGTTGCTGGGAAGACCAAGGTGTGCCTGACTCAAGCCATTTCCAATGACTTCATCAGTGTATGAAAGTTGAACAGCGAAGAAGGAGGAGCACAGAGGAACTGGCCCATTTGAATTACAGTGTTGACAGAGGAGCATTGGACATACCACAGGCTGCCTGAAGAGCAAATGCATCAATGCCACAAGAGGTGCCGTGAGGATGCTTTTTGGACCTGAAGACGGTGACACTTCATCTCACATACTTAAAAATGTCATCAGCAGAGACTTGTCCCAGGGAAAGGACGCCATGCGTGGTCACGTAGAGGGGAAGCCCAAAGAAAAAAAAAAGAAATGATGGGTTGCCACAGTGGCTACAACATAGGCTCAAAGGAAGAAAGGACTCTGATGATGGCGCAGGACCAGGTAGTATATTGTTCGATTGTATCTCTACAATTCGAGACCAACCGAAGGCCGCCAGTCAACAATGACTAGAAGTGTAGTGGGACTTCACAGGCACAGAATGGATATCACAGCATAAGTAGAATAGAGACGGCGTCTGTCTGCAGGAGACAGAGATCTTGTGGGAAGTGCAAGGGTAGCCTGGGGGCGGGGGCGGGGGCGGGGGAGCATTAGAGTCTTGAGATGATGAGAGTGGTAACCTGCCATTGGGTACCAAAGCTATCAAGAAATGATGAGGGCTTATCTGCAAAAGGATATAAGATATCAGAACTTCAACCACAGCATGGAGGAAGCATCTTAGGGACATCTGGCATGAGCTGTTGTAACCCAAATGGGGAGAAGCAAACCCCAAGCAGGAGAACCATGGGCACAAGGATGAGAAGTTAGTTTTATACAGGAGATTAAATGAACTAGTAAACATGGGAGTCGACTTTCTGATGTACTATAGCTTGTGGTCTGAATATGGTAAAGAAGAAAGTTCAAATGTGTGCTGACACAAACCATGATATTTTCTGTGACCATGTTACATTTATAAAAATTAACACAAACGCATACATTGCTTTGTCTCTAGCTATAGATGTGAATATAGATAAAGCTATGAATATGAATCTAGATATTATGGCTGATGTGAATGCATTCATTTGTATCTCTGTGTGTAACATAAATTCCCTATTTCTGTCCAATGAAATGGTCTGGAAATAGCAACACCCTAAAAGCAATTAGCACACCTAGCACCTGGGCCTTCCTACTAAAATCTACTTTCCGCTGAAGGAAACTCAGCTCCTTGGAGAGATGCCTGCTTGTATAACTGGGGCAAGCAAAGTACAAAAGGAGCCTGGAGCATCTTGTGCTAGAAAACAAAGAAACACTTAAGGAATGATGGAAACATTTGAAAAGGACATGAAAGTCAAACTAGAGGCAACTGAAGTAAAATAAATAATAATTCACAAGGAAATTATCACAAAAGTAAATGATGAATAAGCAACTAAATAAATAGGGAAGTGTGAATAGATATACACACATACATGCAAATTGAAATTGTGATGAAGAATAGGCTATTTATATAGTTTCAAGATAACTCTCAACAAAATGTTTATTAATTACAAAGGAGAAAAGGGTAACTTTACAGTGAAGAAGCCTAGCAGACACTACTTTAATCAAGTAATCAAAGTGAACATTACAAGAGATACACTGAAATCATGTTCCACCTTGATAGAATGTAATGAGAAAAACACAGCAGTACTCTTGCATTATGCCTTCCAAAAGTGCTTAACCTGAACATAATCATGAGGAAATTGACAAACCAAAATTAAGGAGCATATATAAAAACTTGCCTGTATTCTTCAAATGTGTCCCGATGATGAAAATCAAAGGCACTGTTTTAGACTAAATGCAATGAAGTGATTCTAACGTGAAAGGTGGGTGTGTATTAGGGAATGTTTTGTCAATTTCATATTTATCAAGGCGGTGTATTTATATAACAGAAAAAGCTCTTCATTTTAGAATGCCATTTTTTGGGGGGTACATTCTGTTACCTCTGTGGGTCTATCTAGATGAGATGGGTTGGATGAACAGTGTGGAGGCAAAAATGATGGGATTGTTGGTTTGGGGGGCAGGCATGGGGGAGGCAGAAGAGAGGGAAGGGAGGTGGTGTTGACTAGTCCATGGATGGAGGAATAACAATCGATTCAATATCAGTGGCAAGGTGGGTGTGAGAGGTCCAGTAGGTATTGATCAAGAGTAGTGTAACAAAGAGAAAATACTGAAACCCAAATGGAGGCTGAGCATGATTGTGGGACAGATGGAAGGTAAAAGGCATTAGAGGAAAGAACTGGGGGGATAAAGGATATTTATAGAGATTTAAATATAGGCATGTATATAAATGCATATATTTATGTGTGACAATGGGGAAGTAAATAAATGAACATATACTTATAGGGCTTATAGTAGGACAGTAGATGGGCATTGGACCTCCACTCAAGTACTTCCTCAGTGCAAGAATATTTTGTTCTATTAAATTGGTATTCCATGATGCTCGCCTTCCCAACACGATCACTGAAGTCAAATGTGTGCATAAGCAAAGGTGGTAAAGAAAGCTGATGATGCCCGGCTATCAAAAGATGTAGCAACTGGAGTCTTAAAGGCTTGAAAGTAAACTAGCAGCCATGTAGCTTAGAAGCAACAAAACCAACATGGAAGAATCACACCAGCTTGTGGGACCATGAGGTGTCAAAGGGATCAGTTATTAGGCTTCAAGAAATTAAAAATCATAACACTGCATGCTCACTTTCCTGATATGCTCGCTGATGACAAATGTGTACACAAGCAAATGTGGTGATGATAGCTGATGGTGCCTGGCTATCAAAAAATATAGAATCTGGGGTCTTCAAGCCTTGAGTAGACAAGTAACCATCCTGCTCAGAAGCAACAAAATCCACATGGAAGAAGCACACCTTGTGTGACCGACCCTGAGGTTTCAAAGGGATCTGGTATCAGGCATCAAGAACTAAAAGTTATATCATTATGAATGAGGGGGAGTGCAGACTGGGAACCCAAAGTCCATCAATTGGTGAAGTGACATCTCCTTATAGAGGGATTACAGGTAGGAGAGGAGCCAGTCAAGGCACAGCATAGTAACAATGAAATATGCAGGTTTCCTGTAGTTCTCAAATGCTTCCTCCCATCCACTATCATGAACCCAAGTCTACCTGACAAATCCAGCAAGACCAGGGTATGTACCCTGGAGTTGGAAACATGGGGAGTTTAGTATTGATGATCCCTGAGGACTAGTGGTGGGAATAGTGATGCTGGGAGGGTGGAGGGATAGTGGAATAGAAGAGGGGAACCAGTTTCAGGGATCTATATATACCTCTCCTCTGGGATATGGACAGGGGGAAGTGAGTTAAGAGATAATTGGACAGTGAACGATATGAAAGAGTAATAACAATTTGTAAGTTATTAGGGGTTCAATGGGGAGGAGAAGAAGGGGAGGAGAATATGGGAAGCTGGTAGTGGGAACCTAGGTGGAGGGAGGATGTTTTGAGCGTGATGATGGCAACAAGTGGCAGATGTGGCCTGCATACAATTGATGTATGTGTGGATCATGATGGAAGATGTATGAGCCCCCAATAAAACGAAAACTAAAGGAGGGAGAAAGAGGAGCTTATACCAAGGGCTCAAGTAGAAAATGTTTGAATATGAAAATAGCAACATGTGTAGAAATATGCCTAATAAAAATGATGTATTGAATGTTATAAGAGCTACAAGAACCCCCAATAAAATCATTCGTGGGAAAAAAAGCTCTTAGGAGCATCTGATTGGTAACTTACATGCAATAGTTCACAGCAGATACCCACATGTAAAGTATTTTGACTTCTCTTGAGTAGTTTAACCAAAAAAAAGAATAGGAGAGAGAAATGTAGAAGGACGGAGAGGTCATTTCTGATAATATAATGTGAAAGATGAAAGGAGACCACACTGCATCACGTGGCAAGGATGTGAAAGGAAGTTTGGCAGTCCAGAAGAGCACACAGACATGGGCAAACCTCAGAGATTTGTGTAGTCCTGGGTGGAGATTGGCTCAAACATGGAGGAAGAAAGTGTTGAAAGAAAATATATGATCCTCAAATACCAGCTCTTTATATCACATTTTTTTAGATGAAGGGGAAGCAATGAACTTCTATGGAGGAGAAAGCCTCCTATCTCAATTATATTTCTTTTATGAATTTAAGAAGCTAGTGATTCAGTAAAAGAGATTATTGCCAGTGTAATTAGATGTAACAAAGAAATGAAGTATAGATTTACAGAATAATATTGAATTTTTTGAAGGCAATATAATTGTATAATTAGATAACTTGAGTATAATTATGAACAGTTTCAGAATCACTAAATAAAAACATTATAAAATATTCAATACTAAATTGTTTTTCTAACTACTGGTTAAAACATAAAGTGAGGGAAATGAGCATTGAAGAGTAGAAAATAAGTAAGACTAATCATTAAATGTTGCTAGGAGACTTTAATAAAAATATTAAAAAATAGATCATATTTCTTTTTGAAAGAAAAAAAAGAGAGGAGAACAGCAAAGAAGTAATTACCCATTTGTTCATTCATTAACTCAGAATGTATTTACTGTCTATCCTTTACCAGTCACCATTTTAGGAAAGGGTACTAGAACAACGAACAAGACAAGTACATTTCCTGTTTTCTTCATGTGACCAGAATCTGTAAATGATAATCTATATGAGGACAAAAGTAGGATGGTACGGAAGGAAAATGATGAAGATGCTTTAGGTTGAATTTTTAAGGGAGCCTGAAGAACTAATAATTCAGTGATGACATAAAATTGTGCTGATATGTGAAATGGAACACACTCTGCTTTCCCAAGAGAGAGTGAAGCACACGGAGAAAAGAACTGACAGAAATGGCCTGGGGTGGAGTGCAGAAATATTCACAGCAAACGTGGTCAAGGCAAGAGCAAGGTAGGGTCTGGAGGGGTCATGCGATACGGCTGCAGAAATGTGTTTGGAGCAGACAACATCGTTGCCATGCATTACAGAAGGCTAATGGGAGGGCTATTGGCAAGAAAATGATTCAGTAAGTCAGACCAGAGCCGATCAAGTGATCAGGGGGTCAACTTCCATTGTCAAGGTGAAACATAATTGACTTTCTCCTGTTTTTGTATGAGCTTTTTATATCTTTCCTCAGAAAAAATCGGTAGGGAATGATTGCAGTAACCATGAGAGAAGTTATGATTGGATATACTTGAATTATTGTTATTAGTTTTTATTGACTAATTAAAAAAATTCTCCTGAAAACTCTTGCTGAAAACTGTTCTGCATCATAACAACACCTAATCCACCACTGACAGATGGGTGACAGCTAGCTATCTTATCTGTGTCTTCCCCTGGACCACCGGTGTCCTCACTGGGCAGTCTTAATTTTGAAAATGTCTACTGCCCCTTTGATAGGTCGTTCCAAGCTCTGCACCCACTCAATATTTCTGTGACTTACTTAAGATAAATATGTTTATTGACTGCTTAGCATGTGCCTGCAGGAGAAAGCTGCAGCCTTGTGCTCCCACAAAGAGTGACAGGCTCAGAAGCTCTCAGGGGCAGCGCCCTCTCGTCTTACAGGGCAGCTGTGGGTTGGCATTGCCTTGCTGCAGTGAGCTTGGCTTTGGAATTTTCAGTATGTGCCTAGCACTGTCCGGAGACATTAGTAAATCTTCATCAACCAAATGAAACCAGCATTCCTATTTGTACAGCTAATATTTCAGTGGGGTTGGGGAGAGTAGACAAAATTAACAACAAACAAAGAAATACAGAAAAACCAGCTCTGTAAGGTGATAAGAGTGACTGAGGGAGTGATTGTGGTGACAGAAAAGGAATGATGGCAAAGAAGACACTGAAAGGTACTCAGGAAGAAAAGAGGGCTACCACAAATGCCGTAACATACAGAGTCTGTGACAACAGCATAGCGAACAATAGATGTGTGCTAGAATTACATACACACACATACAAGGGGGTATTCCCCCCAAAACTAATGTTTTCCTCAAAGTTTAAATGTGTGTGTGCGTTTTTTAACAAAACATCCTTATCACCTTCAAAGTTTTCTCCATTCCACTTAATACCTTTGTCAAATGGGTGATTTCAATCTTGGAAACATTTTTCATTTGGATGGTTGACAGCACCTCCCTCATGCTTTCCCTTCACCAATTCTGTGTCTTCAAATTGCTGTCTTTTCATGCCCCCCTCCATTCACAGGCATAAAAAGAAATGACTAGGAGCAAGGTTCAGTGAGTCAGGTGCACGGGGCAAGACAGACATCCTAAGTTTTGCCCAAAACAAGTGCACCGAGATGGCTACATGAGTAGGTACATTGTTGTAGTGACAAAAACCAGTGCCTTGTCTCCCATAAACCAGGCCTTTTTTTGGTAGTATACTGTTAAACAATCTTTTCAAACCCCCTAAATGAAAAGATTGATTAATAGTCTGACCTGGTACAATAAACTCCAAGTGCCCTATGCATGGACATTTTCATCTGTTTGGGAAGTTGATGGGCACCCAGAACAAAGTTTGTCATCCATCAACATTTCGTCTTTTTTGAAATGAGAAAACCACTCATGTATACTTGAGTTTTTCCCATAGCGCTGTCCTTGTAAACTTTGTTCAGCATCACAACAGTTTCTGTGGCATTTTTACAAAACAGGTAAGAAATTTTCACAATCACATGCTATTTTCCTAATTGGCCATCACAAAAAAATGAGGGGCCCATGAAACTGCTTTTACCAAAAACAAAACAAAGCAAAAAAACAAAAAAAACCCCAAAACCCTCACTGTGACCAGAAAGAACCTTCCCAGATTATGCCACTGGGTGCACTAACTCAAAACAAGTTTCTGGATGCTTGCCTATAGGGCAGAAACAATGCATACCAGTAAAGCTCTGCCCGGAGGAGCTTTTCTCTGTTTTTGTTTTTGCTTGCTTCCTCTCTTAAAGCTATAGTTGAGAATCTTTCTTTAGATGTATATTCATGTGTTGCTTCTGTTTTCATATTTAACATAGGACACATACCATGAAGGTCTTAAGCATAACCCAGTACGGCACAGGATTCAGTTACTGCATGTGAACTCTAAAAACCACAGTCTTGGGGGACATCTAGAATCACTGGTTGGCCATCGTTCTTGAAGACAATATTCTACATTGTAGTTTGGTGAATATCCTCTGGGGTTTTAACAGCCTGTGTGCAGTCATCAAAGATAAAACTATGTTCTCTCCCCACCTGGAGCAGAGGCAAGAGAGTACAACCAGATTTAAGGCAGAATGTGTTCCAAGAACAAGTAGCCCACTTGTCGCCGGAGACCACAAGAAGTAGATGGTGTCCAGCTTCCACTGCTGACTGTTTTCATCAGCAGCACAAAAAGAGATTCTTGTTAGATTGGAAGAAAAATAGAGAAAAAAATTCAAATTCAATAAAAAGATCAGTCTTATGGGAATGATCGAACCTCAAAATTATTGCCCTTATAAGTCACCATTGTAAGGTAAAACTGGAGCCATTCCTGGAGACCAAACTCAAGTAAATAATAATACCTAAGAAGGATCTGTTCCTCAGGGTAATCAACTGTAGCAGATCAAAATGTAAATATTGCTCAAAAACAAAGATGAGAGAGCTGGAAAGAGAGTGGAACCAAAGTTGTAGGATAATTTGTGTAGGTATGATGAGTAGAAGACTAACTGTGAAAATGTTCACTGACATGAAATACAATGTGAAGAGAGAGAAAGAGAGAGAGAGAGAGAGAGAGAGAGAGAGAGAGAGAGAGAGAATAAGAGCTATGAGTAGGTGAGGAGGGGAGATCAGTAAAAGGGACAGGGAATACGTCATTAGTTTTATAGTGATAAATCATTATTTTTCCATAAAATTTATGTTTTCTAGAGATGGGTGGTTATACATGTGAATAAAATTTGAATGGGTTTGTAAGACTCTCCTCACTTCTCATTATTTTTCACTCAGAGAAATAGCTAATTCACCCAGACTTTTTGAGGGCTGAACAGACCTTCATGAATTAATTTTCACATAATTGATGATCTTTACTTTAAGTAATGGAGTATACTTTCCTAAAAATTAAAAGGAATTCAATTTTCACTAATTCTAATTCTACCTCTTACACTGGAGAGTGTTAGCACACACACACACACACACACACACACACACACACGATTTTGGTCATATTCCCAGGCAAAATCTGGGAAAATGACCAGTAACATTTGATTTCTTTCCTTCCTGAGAGTTCATTGAAACTTTTGCTTTGTAAAGGAATGGTTTATTCCACTGAGTTGTAAGGATTAGAGCCATAAAATACAACTATTTTTCTTTCTTCCTCTCACAACCCCCTCCCCCTCCCTGAACTGCCATTTAATAATGACTTAATCCTTGTCAGGCACCTTTCATATATCACCCTATTTAAGCCTCAGGACACTGCTGGATCAGTATTATCATTCACATGCTAACAGTGGAGAAGACTGAGTCTCAGTAAGATAAATGTCTTGTAGTGAGGTGATTTATTTTTAAGGTGGAGCTGAAGGTCAAAGCCAGGTCTGCCAAATTCCTCAGCCTTTGCCCTCCTTTCGATCCTGGGTTGATCTCTCACCTGTAGTGAAAGGCTCAGCACTGAAAACTTAAGCTTCTCTTTGGAATAGAATCAACAGATTTAAATGCTATTTAGAAGGCTGATGCACACACAAGGGTATTAGAATATTATAGTCAGCTAAGATTGCTAGTATTTTAGCAAACTAAAATCATATTAAATCATTAAAATTATATTAATTCATAAAATTAAAGAGGAGTGACAGAACTAATTAAAGATGAATGTAATCTGCCAAATGTCTTAAGGATATAATAGATGTATAGATATGTTCAACACATTTCACTTAGAGAATAGAGAAGTGCAATATTGAAAAGTGTTTTTTTAATGTGTATTGTTGCAATCCCCATTGTCCATAGACATAAACTGAAATTGCATCTAGAGTGGGAATGTTTGAAAATAAGGAATGTTTCTTACCTTCTCAGGATGCTCCTAGCAGAAGCAACAGGGTTGTCAAGCCCAGAAGCAGTTACATGAGAACACATGTTATCTTCAGCAGTCTCTCTATACATGGGGGCTAAATGAACCAAAGCTATTGCCACAGAATGCATTCCCACTCACTGCCATCTGAGGGGAAGGGCAGAATCACCCCATAGGGCTTTCAAGTGTCTGAACTCAGATGACCACGTCTTTCTACTGTGAAGGGCCTGATGGGTTTGAACTGCTCATCTTTTATGGAATTCGTTAAATTTTCAGTTCCCCCTAAACTTGTTGTATCTCCCTATGTAACACATATATAATATATGAATCAGTGACACATATGAGGGGTACCCCCCCAAAATGGTCTTGCACTGGGGGAAGCAGAGCTTTCAAAGGATGCATTTTTGCCCAGTAGGCAAGCCTCATGCTGAGCTCTTGCTCTTGAGTTAGTGCACAGGGGCATCTCCTGGGAAGGTTCTCTCTGGTCATAGCGCATTATTTTATTAAAGCAGTTTCAACCTAACCTCATATTTTTGTGATGGTCAATTTACAACAATGGTAAACATACAGCTGTGACACTTTGTAAGCTGCTTGGAGGAGAGTGCCACAGAAACTATTGTGATGGTGAACACAGCTTACCAGAACAGTGCTCATTTCAAAAGAGATGAAATGTCCATCAATGACAAACTTCATTCAGGATGTTTGTCAACTTCCCCACAGGAAGAAAATGTCCATTGGTTGTGCATTTGTAGTTTGTTCCACCAGGTCAGACTGTTAGACAAGCTTTCTATTTAAAGGTTCTGAAAAGATTGCATAAGAGTGTGGAACACTAAAGGCCTGATTTATGATAGATGGGGGACTGATTTTGTCACCACAAAAATGCACCTGCTCATGCAGTCATGCTGGGGCACCACTTTTAGCAAAAGACAGCATCCCTCTCTTGGCCCCTGCACTTGATTCACCTACCCTGTCTTCCTACGACTTCTTTTTCATTTCCACAATTATAAAGGGGCATGAAATGACAGTAATTTGATGACATGGAAGAGGTGAAGAAGCAAAACAAAACAAAACAAAACAAGGGAGGTGCTATCAGCTATCCCAACAGTTGTGTTTGAATAATGTTTCCAAAAATTGAATCACAGAATGACAAAATTATTAAGTGGGATGGAGAGTACTTTGAAGTTGGTAAGGTTATTTCATAAAAATAAATAAATAAAACACATAGCTTTGAAAAAAAATCCATTCAGGGAGTGGAGTATCCCCTCATATAAAAAAATATATAACATGTGACACATATATAACAAGTGTGAAAACATTACTATAGAATCTTATTAATGATATTTTCAAAATGTAGAGCTATTATTCTTTGACACAGCCCCCTCCTAAGCTTAGGTACTTCTGATGGCAGTATTGCTATGCCTCTAAACTTTGCCCTGAAGAATTTTGCAGTCTTTGATTTCCGTCATGTTGAACAGTCAGTTTTGATATCCTCAAGAAACTTAAATTTGGTCCCTCCTCAATGTTCTTTTAGTTTGGGGAACCAGGAGGCATCTCAGAGGACAGAATCTAGTCTGCAGTGTGTACGGTCAAGATTTCCCAGTGAAATTCTCATAGCACATCCCTTACTACTTATGAAGAGCGTGGAGCTACATCTGTCTCTCTCAGTATGGGGGTATGTGGAGGCTGCTGCTCTGTGACACATGTCTTTGAGAATCACCCTGCTAGTGTTATGAGAGGACCATTACATTCCTTTGTCTTTATTTCCCTGGCCATGCACATATTCATCCATGGTTAAATTATATGACTTCAATGTAGTGTGCTTATAAATTCCTAGAAAATTCTGATATGCATTTCAAAGTGATTGAGAAATTATCTGTCTTTCATGAAAAAGTCTGATAAGAAAGATCCCTCTCTAGAGCGCTTCTTTTACAGTGATATATGCAACATGTAAGGAGGAATAAGAAGGGTAC
This sequence comes from Nesogale talazaci, assembly GCA_004026705.1. Classification (NCBI taxonomy): domain Eukaryota; kingdom Metazoa; phylum Chordata; class Mammalia; order Afrosoricida; family Tenrecidae; genus Nesogale; species Nesogale talazaci. Next base: position 86,957 of record PVJH01003323.1, read on the forward strand.
ATGATGTGATTTGAAATTTACAGCGAATTCTCCTGGGCCGCGTACTTACTACTAGGCAAAAAACTGACTGATTATCCAGAAACTTACTCTTTAAATCATGTAGGTCTCTCTCTTCTACCTTTCTATAAGATGAGCGTCAGCCTTGGTTGGCAGGGAAAACCCACCAGCACTGTATTTAGTTTTATGAATGGTGACTTCTGTCAGATTAGGGAACAGGGCACAAGACAGGGAATGGCAATTTCAGAATGGAGTAGAAAACAGGAGGAACAAATGGCGGCGAGAAGGACTCAAGTTCCAAAAGAGAACAAATGTTTGAGTTTGTCAGACTTAGTCACTTAAACCTAGAAAAATATTTTATTACTCATTCTGGAAAATGTACATAAAAACTCAAAGATATAATGGTCGCAGGAGAATGTGGTGATTTTTGCCAGAGAAAATTTTGTGGGAAAAAAATTAACAAAGGTTAATTAAGGAAGCATGTCACACAAATAATGTGTTGTCAATTCCAACTAATGTTATCACACTTTATGAAGCCTTATAGTGGTTTTGGAAGGGGCATGAGTCTCAGATATGTTGAAGGAAAAATGTATAAATCTACTTACTTGCCGCATTGTGTTGGTCGACAGTGATTTCTCAGACATGAAACAGGTTAGCAGCATCAACGAAGAAAATGAACATATATATTTAAAAATCAAAATCATCTTTTAAAAATCAATGCCTTATCTGTTGTATAATAAGTAAAATACTGCACTATGTAGTTGCCTGTTTAACTTTATATCTCCTTTGATTTTGGCAGTATAGTTAATTCAAATAAAATTTGTGAAGTTAAGCACTTTCAAGAAAAGGAAGAGGAGAACCTAATTGAACCCAGAGTGTCTCTTTCATTCTTCTGTTCTTCATTTGAAGTGCCCTATCAGCTTGAACTGACCAACTTCAGTCATTTTCCTCCTTTTATTTTTTTTTCTCTAATGTAAACTGAAATTCCCTGCTGGTCGTGGTATTTTAGTGTTTAGCATCATTTAATGAGCAGGTATCATTAAACTTAAAAGGTCTCTCTCTGTGTATCTCTGATTAGTTAGTGAAAGAACCAAAGAAATTCACCTAATATAGTTTGATGTTGGCCCATTTTACATTTAAGTGCTTTTTGATGAAGTAGAAAATAATAATTTTGGTTAAAGTAGAATGGATTCTATCAAGTGTACCATGGCCTATTAAGTTATAAAAGAACATTGTTTACAAGTGTCACTTTGTGGTTTTTCCCTGATAAACTCACATGCATGGTTTCTGAAAATATGCCACATATTGCTTTAACTATTTTTACCTGAAATGGATATAAAGATAGATGTTGAATAAACAAGATTTAACATCAATATCATAAAGCTAGTACTATACAAGCAAGAATTTAGTGAATATATATAACACCATAAATGAGAAATCATTACATTGAACTCATTTAATCAAATAGTTTCATACTCTCTTAACTAGAATTTCTTTTAAATTATAGTTTGGAATAAACTATTAACTACTAAAAGCAATGGTAGCGACTACTGATTGCTTGTTTCCTGTTCGATGTTTATATGTACTAGTACCTAACATTACAAACATTTTATTATGAGTTCTAAATTTGATTTGGGGAACAAAAGAATATCTGAGGTAAATAGCATAAAGCCAAAATAATGAGGCTAGAATGCAAGCAAAGGTCAGACCAAGTGTAATAAGTTGCAGATGGCCTCCTGTGACAGAAACATTGGTAACAGGTAAAAGATGTGATAGTGCTGCCTACTGGTAAGAAGTAGTAGTGTTTAGAGGCTGAGTAGAAATAGGTGCAGTTTACCAATGTTAAGTGATAAACATGATTAATCTACTGTCATTATAATGGCTGCCCATGACCCCCAGTATAATTTTTATGGATATAAACTGTAAAGATCTTGTGAGAGTAGAGTAAATTTTCTGTATGAAACTTCATTCTGAGCTTTGTTTGTTTTAATTTTTAAAATTTTTTTTTGGGGGGGGGAGTGGTCACTGACTCTGGTGGTCGTGGGAGCTACCCAGCGCTGCTCCTGAGAGCCGCCATTGGATTTGAACCGCCAAGCCCGCAGGCCGCAATCCCACGCTCAACCACTTATGCCACCGGGGCCCAGCCCTGTTTGCTTGTTTTGAGAATGTATGTAAACAACACTAATTTTATTATGTATGCTACATATGGGTAGCTCCTTTTCTGTGTGGGTCTTCTTGGATAACCTTAACTTATTTAGTTAATTTGTTTGTTTCCTCATCAGCATGTCTGCAGTATCTTTGTTAGGTAGGAGATTCAGGACCCTGGTGGTGTATTGGTTATGCATTGGACTGCTAGCCACACAAGGTTATCTGTTCGAACCCCCCAGGCTCTCCACGGGAGAGAGGTCAGCCTTTCTACTCCAGGAAAGACCCAGCCTCAGAAATCCAGAGACAGCTGTGCCTGCCCTTACAGGGTCTCCATGCATACGGTGACTGGATGGCAGGGAGTGTAGAGAGTTTTGAGTTAGATAGGAAATTGAGAATTTGCCTAGGGAGATGACGATGAATTTTAGTAATAGGCAGTTAGATATTTACATAATCCATGGAGACCACTTATTCATAGAAGGAAATAGATTAATATGTGCTACCAATAATGCATAATAAGTTTAATTGGGAAAATGAAATCAGGCCGCTTCAAGCGTACTGATGTCAAAGTTTTAACAAATTAAAAGTTGTCCGTTGACATGTAGAATGTAATTTTCACACTGTCACTTATATAGGTTCAGAGCTTTCTGGAAATTTTGGTTAGACTACTTTTGTACATGTATTAGATTATTTTCCAATAAATGTATTTTTGAATAAGCTAATTGTGACCCTATACTTTAAGAATTCATTTTATAAATTTTAGCAATAATTAGTTTTAACACAAACTCACATGAGAGCAGAGCTTCAATTGCACGTGGATAGTAAAATGTTTGCTCTTTGATTTTGTATGAAGATGACACGAAAGGCTTTATGAAATTGACTGATTTCATCATCTCTATGTGAACCCTCAGCCTGCACATTTGCCTCTCTTTTCTATTATGTTGCTTGTTTAAAAACATAGTATACTATGGAAAGAGATGTTATGAAGTGAGGAACCTGTTCTGACATAATGTATAACTTTCTCAATGACATAATGCAGTTTCCATCCTGTCCAATAACTGTGTCCAACTTAATTGAGGAAAAAGAGAAAAGGGAAATGATATTTCAGTTTCTAAAACTTGCTTTGTCTTCTAGGTGGAAGACACTACCCACCCTATCATTTCCCCCAGGCCTTAAAATGCCCTGGGAATTGGCCCTCTTCCCTTCTCTTGCTCCTCTTACCTACTCCCCTCACTGATGCCCCTAACATCTTTACTCCTCTCCTTAGGCTGATTTAAAGACCAAAGCCATTAGACAAGGAAAATGGGCATGTATTAGACTTTTGTTTCTGTTTGTTTGTCTAGGAGAGAAATAAAATGGCAGGGGAGAAGGAAGATGGGGGTGGGGGTGGGGGAATAAGTAAAAAAAGCACAACGGCAGAGAGACATGAGAGGAAGAGGTAGGAAGAGGCGATAGTAAGTAAAAATAAAGTCAATCATGATATGGCACAATTACAATATATCATGGCATTGTCGGTAAATGCTGTGCATCCATGGATGGGAAAGTGTGAAAACTGCCTAAATGTGCGAGAATTGATATTTGCATTACCGAAATCATTTCCACAAACTGCAAAATGAATTGGTAAATAGTAAATAATCCATTCCTTGAAGGGTTTGTTTAAAATATAAATAATTGAAACTTCAACTTCTTTTCTATGATAACAATAAGATTTCAGGACCACCAAGAAGATGCTTTAATGGCCTCGCATCAACAAGAGCATGGTGATGAGGAACATCTAGGACATGCTCTTTCTCTGTGTGTAGTTCCAGGTAGCTTCCCATCAAGGGGAACGCTGTCAGAAAGAGCCCAGCAGGACCAGTCCTGGAGCCTTGTCATTTTAGGGTCCTCTCCAGCAAAGCTGCTGGAAATTGTTCTCGGAAGAGAAAGATGCTTTTGCATAGTGTGAGGTACTACACTGAAGATATTCTATTTTCCTGTTTAATGTTATTAGGAAGCCAAATGTTAATACTTTGTTGTCAGCAGCCAACAAGATGGGGGAAGGATTCTGTTTATGAGCACAAAGAGCATTTTTCTAAAGAATTTCTTATCTTGTCTATGCCTCTGAAAATATTTAAACAGTTTATTTTTTCTTCAACCTGTGTATTTCTGTCTGGTCTACTGCAAAATTATTCAGTATGTGTTTAGGGATTAATAACTCAATCTAGGTAATGTTCTAAAATTGGAGGACCCAGAGGAGCCCACACTCTAGCATAATTCAATGTGGACATATTTTTCTCTATTCCCTTTTATGAACTCTAGTTCATCTTTCTTCAGTGTGTTTTCCCTGTGTAGCTCTAACATGTTAGAAAAATCAACATTAAAACTTGGAGCAATGCTTGCATTCTGAAATTTTACAGAACTGTTTTTACTTGCTTTTACTTCTTATACAAATATAATGATTTTTTTCACTCGTGTTTTATTTGTAAAATTGAGCACAATAATGATAAAGGAAGGACTTCATTTGCATACTTATTTTACTTCTGAAATACTGTGTTCATATTCTGGCATCAAGTTATTTTTCTTTGTAAGTTTTATCACAGAAATGAATATCTATGATTTAAAAATATATAATAGCTGTTGCAACATAATTGCTTGCCACAGTTTAAAATTAGGAGTATAGCCCTTTAATTTACTTGACTATTTTGATATTCAAATTTATATGCAGCCATTTCTTATTGTTATATATTGAAATCTCTGATTTTTTAAATATGTGAAATATTCTAATTAATACCTTGCATGTGATCATTCACAATATTTTTGTCTGTGACCCCATGCTAGGTAACATAATGAATGTGTGTCTTTTCTACATCATTGGTGACATCTTGTGCTTGGGAAAGCACAAGTTCATGGCAGATTTGGAGTGGTCATGAGAAAACAGACCTTCATTGTGGAATGGTCAACATCAGTACTAATTACTCTAGTTCTTATTGTCTAAGAGAAACCACCAGTCTCTCTTTGACCGTAGCTAGACAATGTCATGTCATTTGTCATTATGGAGATAGTCCTAGGAATCTGTAGTTGAGCTATTTAAAAAGGAAAGTTGTCTGTCGTTTGCTTATTTACTTATTGATGTAATCCTTTTGGTATCTTACACTGAAAGTTCCCTACGCTTTACCAGTCTCTTGGATGCCAATCAACAACTTGCACAGACTTTTTTCCAGCAAATAGTACTGCCCTAAATGTATCTATATAGCCTCTAGACAATGCACTATACAATAATTGCTCAATTAATTAGAAATGTTCCTGAGAAGTCTATAACATAGTCTAGCCTTTTAAAAATTAGGTAAACCTTACTGCAAAGTGTATTCCCTCTTTCATGCCTCCCGTGATGCTATTTCTTACATCACTCCGATGCAGGCTGGA
>PVJH01003323.1:105000-109875 GCA_004026705.1 Nesogale talazaci
TTGGTTGAGACTCCTGCTCCTCAGCTTGTTTTCCGTTGTTGAGCCTCAAAAGGTGGCACCATCGCTATAAGAAATATCATCATGGTGAGACACACTCTATCTCGGCAAGTTGCACATCGCCTTTTAAAATAAAAGCAGGAGTTTTTTATGAATTAAGGCTCGTTCCTCCCAGGAACGTGGTCTTACCTCATCTGAAAACATGTAGTCAGTTTTGTGTTTAAACTGGGTGAAAAGCAACTGCTGATTTTTAATCCCTCTGGAAACAAGTTCATTTCCCTTTGTTTTAGATCAGACTATCATTTTTTTTGCCATGCACTTATATCACTTGGATAATAATACAAGTCTTTCCCTGAATCATCTTCAGTTTAAACATCTTACTTCAGTTTAAACAAAATTAAAAGTATTCATGTGCTTGTTCAATTTTTTGTTCTTACACATTCAGCTATGTCCTTCATATTTGGCATTTTGATTTATTAGGCAATCTTAGTATTAAAGACTTTTCACAAAGCAGTGCTAGATTTCAGATGCACTGTGCCTGGTGCCCATGATGAATTAATTCCACCAGAGCACAAAAGTTATTATTTAAATGCTAGTTTCTTTCAGAACTTTTACATCACAGTCAAGTTTTCCAAATAAGAATTTAGCTGAGGTTTCTAGCTTAACTTGCATGGACTCATGCAAAAATGTATTGGTCTTCTGAATTCTTGATCCTCTCTTGTGTGAATCCACATAGAAATAATCATAGAAATTTCATAGTGACAATTGAAAAATCATTCTTTAAAAAATCATTTATTTTTTCAATGGGATATTTTAACTTTCATAACCATTACATCTAAGACCTTTCCACCTGTGAATACATATTTAGTTAAAAATGCTGGAAGGGATCAGGTGCTGGAAGTGTAAGCTCTTCTGATGTCACTGTAAACTTTAAGAAATGTTCACAGAAATAAGGAGTCAAAGAAAAAAACACATATCATTTCGCTGTAGTTTTGTGAAAATGCTGTCTCCCCCCTGCCCCCCCCCCCCACACACCATCTCATTAGATTGAATGACTAGGGCCCAAACAAGAACTTTAGTACAACAGCACCATCGCTAAAATGGAGTGTAGGAGCATGTGGATAAGGAGGCAAAAGCGTTTTCCCTTCATACCGTCTTTGGTCCATGTATGCGTGTGTGTACATGTGTGGAGTCTGCAGCGAAGCAGGAAGGCAAGTAGAAAGGGTGCGAATGAGAGTGAGTGTGAGGATGATTGAAAGAGAGAGGGGGAAGCAGAGAGGAAAGCAGCTGAGAGAGCAGTGAGGACCCAGAGTGTCCCTGGTGGTGGATGAGGTAGCGCAGTTAACTGGACTTGGCCCATGGAGTCTCAAACTTTCGAGGACTACAGTGAATCTAGAATGGGGGCTGTGCTAGTTTCTGTTACTGCTTTGGCGAGTAACTGTCTCTCATGGTACAGTTCACACCAATGGAACCTATAACTCGAGGGGAGAAAAAAGAAAACCAACAAGTCTAGCATTCAGTACTACCCTATCATAAAGTAAGGAGGCCTAATTGAGCTATGTCTTTATATCCTGCTATTTGTACAAATAAAAGACCACATCTTGATGCAAAATAAACACAAAAGCACTGTTGTGACTATAACAGGGAGTCATATACTAATTTATATAATAAGTGGTTGTGCACGCTTTATTCAAGATTATGGCTGCAAGAAATGGCATGAATTGCTGGGTGTGTTTAATGCTGGATTATAGCAATTTGAAACATGTCAAACACATGGCTAATGCCTCATGCTTCACTCATTCTTGCGTAAACCTGCATAGCCACCATCCATTATACCCTTGGTAACAACACAATTCTGCAAGTAAATATTGTTACACTAAGTAACCTTTCAATTCAAGTTGTTTAGGAAGAGAAAATGCAATCTTCTGCAGTCAGTTCCACTGTCAGTTTAATGTTTCAAAAGGGAAGTGGTGTAGAGAATAAGTATCTCTACAGTGACTTGCTTTAAAATAAAGGGAAAGGACAGAAAAGAAAACTTAATGCAGGCGAGAAAAGTCCGACACTATCACTGGATTGCAAGATCTGAAGGGTTCTTTCCTGACGTGACTCCAAAGTTGTGCTGCATGAAAAGACTCAAGACTTTTGCTTGCAACTCGGTCAGACGAGAAAATAAATGGCCATTCCCAAACCCACCTCTTCCCTTAATGATCCAGGATCTGTCCTCACCGATATTTATAAAATGTTCATGGTGGGGCACAGAAGAATGAATAATTTAGTTCAATATGTTTGGGAGAACGAGTACAATCATTGCGAAAGATCCCACCTGAGTTCATAATGATTTAAAAATCTACTTTTAAAAGGTAAACAACCCCTCACAGGGTATAAAAATGTTTTCTTTAGTGGGACACTAATGTAGAGGTGTTGCTAGACGAAACAGTAAATACTTCTAGGAAACATCTATATTATTCCTGAAGACATGTCATCTCTACAGTGAGAGCAAGCTTCCCTTTTCAAAGAGAACTGCATGTCAAAATCAGCACATTACATACTCATCCTATTTTTGCATATAAAATTTGGGTCTGATGTTCCTGTTTTATAGAACAAAGTACTTCCCTGTTCATGTTTTTCTGAAGCATGATTTTTACTAACGCTTAGATGATTGAACTTAAAATCTAAACCACAATTTGCACTCTAGAGCTTTATAAAGTCAAAAATTCCACAAGGGATCATAAAAATCATTGAGTGAATAGGAACTGGAAGTTATCTAGACCTTCATAACTGTAATAAAGATTTAGACACAGAAATCTCTTCTGTTGATTATTCTTAATTATTTTACAGCCTTGATTATAACACAGTAATACATGCAGAATTTTTTCATCTATGCAGTTGGTGGTGACATGAACTATAAAAGGCTAGCTTTACATACTGCATCAGTCTATTGCATTTAGAAATGAAATTTTTAAATTGATTTTTTGTCTAGTAAACTACCAGACATAGAAAGTATCTTAAATAGATCTGAGTGATAAAATTGAGAGACACATATACACATACACACCAGATGTACTTCCAAAAGTGAAAAGCAAAACAATACATGTAACTTATGTGTGTCTGTTTCTATGGTTGGAGAGACCCAAATTGTAATTTTTGTACAACTAGTAAAGGCAATCAGAGCTATTCTTTGAATATTTCAAACATTGTGCATGTAAAATTTATGACTAATTTAAATACTTATTAGCTGCCTTATCTCAAAAAAAAAGTATTAGCTTTGTTTTTTTGTTATAATATCCATCACCGTATATCGGGTTTTCATTTTGTATGATTTTTTTCTTTGTAATTGTAAGATGTTTAACAAATACCTATTCATTTATAAGCACATTTGGTTCAAATGTTTTCTACCTTAATAAAACTTTATGATCATGTTTATTTTCTATCTTTTTGTGGTTATCTTTATCAGACAGTTTTAATTTTTACATGTGCTTCTGTTACTCTAGCTTGCTTTACTCACCCAGCTTTTGATATTCTTTTGTAAATCAGCAGGGGGTTTTATTTAATAGACTTTTCAGAGTTATATAAATGATTGAATGATCTAGAAATTTGTGAAGTAACTTTTAATATATTTACTTCTAATGATTATATTATTGGAAGTGTGTCCATCAGAAGTGTGTGTGTCTGTGTGTGTGTCCATCAAACATTCTGTCAGACTTCTGGGGACGGGGACGGCTCTGACATGAAAAGATACAGAACTTCCACTTGCCTCATGATATATGCTTTTGAAAAACTTACATGAAAATAAAGATTTCATTTATCACCAAATTTAAAAGAGGAAGTCATAGAGTAAAAAGTAAAACAAGATAAAAATTTTCTTGATTAATAAATTTCACCTGCTTTTAAAAAGAAACAAAAAACTTTAGGCTATGTACACTTTCTCTGCAGCATCATTGTTAAAAATCACAGCTCAGTCAGAATGTTTCAAAATTCTGTGGATATATGTGCAACAGAGAAATGCATCTCCATTAGGATATGGTGTAGAATTCCAATGTCTTTAAGAACTTAAAATGGTATTCAAAACCACAGATTCTTGATGTTCTGTGAAATTCTGGTTTGTAAGAGCACATTGGTTCCTTATTTACTGCAAAGATTTCTACTGATCTTGGCAGGACATCTCATTGCTATCCTGAAAGTACAGTATATTTATGCAGTGAAAATGATAAAACATTTATTACTGTAGAGAAGGTAATATGCATAATTTATGCTGTTTTTAGCACAATCATTAGTGATATTCTTGATAGATTTTATTTCCAGCTTTCATATCTAATACATGCCTGGAAAATTAATTTTATATCTTTCATTTATTTGCCTATGTTAAAATTGAGTTTTAAGTCATCTTCAAGTGAACAGTTTGATTGCTGCTCATGCATAAGCTTAATTACTTCCCAGGAAGGACAGTATTAAATGTTTTAAATGTCAGAAAAATAAATGAATATGAGCTGTTTGATTAAAAAAATAGGCAATATCTGATGTGTTTGCAGCAGGAGCTTTTTCTTAAAATGCCTCCAAGGCAAAATTTTATTTAGTCACAAAAAGAGAGAGAGAGAGAGAGAGAGAGACCCATTATACTATTTATCATTGGTTGATACCATATGATTTGTAACACCCTTACAAAATTTTAATTTTGTATGATTAGCTGTGCATCATTAAACAACAGCCTTGCCTAAGATGTGCTGTAAAAATCTGACAGAATCAAGATAGTGAATAAGGCTGTATAGTCATCCAAGGTTGTCAAAGGTAGATAATAGGAAAGAGAGCAGGGTGTACAATCCTGCCTTCGTTTAAAGTGGGTGTATAGGTAGACTTTATAATGGGACTGTTCATAAACGC
>PVJH01003323.1:109975-112475 GCA_004026705.1 Nesogale talazaci
CCCCCAACCCTTCTAAAGACGCTCTCTCTCTGTAATTGGCAGAGAGGGACACCTTGATAATGGAAGTGTGAAGGTGTAACGTGTGTTAATTGATACTTCTTAATCACTTTTAGGTATTAAGTCATGATGCAGGAATCTGCGACAGAGACAATAAGCAACAGTTCAATGAATCAAAATGGAATGAGCACTCTAAGCAGCCAATTAGATGCTGGCAGCAGAGATGGAAGATCAAGTGGTGACACCAGCTCTGAAGTAAGCACAGTAGAACTGCTACATCTGCAACAACAGCAGGTAAGTTTTGTTTCCCTCAGTGCTTCCTTCCGATAAATAAGCCTGTTGTCTTGACTTGGAGAAATGTATTCCTAGCAAATCGAGCACTAGGCTGTGTTGTCTTTCTAGAGTGCAAGGATGCTGTGAATGTATTTGTTGTTCTGGGGATCGTGATTGAAGGCTGAGTGAAGATCAGGATTTTCAGGTGTGTTACGTCATACCAGGACCAGAAGGCCCTTCACGTGGGCGAGGGGGCTAATTAAGTTCACAGGGTGATTTTTCTGAAGGTTGGGGAGAGCTTTGGAAGAAATATTTCCTGGCATGTAGTTTCCTATCTAGCACTGTGCTGTAGAACGTGATACTTGGTTTTCCACCAGAGGGCCACATTACTTGATACTTGCTTATACAATGAATTTCCTTCCAAGTCTGAGCTAAGGTGCAAGGGACCACAAGGACTTTTCACAACACAGATGCTTGCCTCTGATGGTTGCAAACATTAGCTATTAATTAGTGGGAATTTGCCGAGAGAATGTGAAGCACAGAAGCACTATGGTCAGCTGCATTGCTTTTCTTGGAAATTGGCTCCCAGACAATCCAAATTTACATATTTTGATAACACTAAAATGCCCTTTTTGTCTTCTCCTGGCATCTCATAAAATGCAATTGTTCTTTTTTGAAATCTAGAAATGTTCACAACTGCCCGGCAATAGGGACCCTGTTAAGTAGTCCCTTATTAGGATACGACAGATCCTTTTTTGCCCTGATTTGGTTTGTCAATGGCATTTTCTTTCCAGTCAGAGAATGGTCACGATATCCTTCACAGACTCAGATCTGAGGAGACAGGGACAGGCAGCAGGAATCTTTCAAACTATTTCATTTGGAGATCAGAATTAGTGTACCTCTTGGCATAGATTAGATATTAAAACAAAGCCTCTTTATTTAAGGATCTGGATGACATTCAGACTGATTGTCATTGAAAAACAAACAAACAAACAAACATGCAGCTCCCACCCCGAAACTGATATAGCAGATTACACAGAAAGACTGTTGTCACTGAAGGGATCTGGCACTGATCTTGTAAGGTAGTTTTATAAGAGGAAAACTGCATCTCAAAAGTTCGCGTAAATGACCACATTCGAGGATCATGTATGGAAGCATTATTTCAAAGAACAGTTGCATTTTAAAAGTTGGCTTTCACAGGATATGGGCTGAATCATATCTTAAACATCAGGCTTTATTTTAAGAATTATTTTTTAGGTGCTAGAGCTAACACTTTGAACAGGTGCACTGTTTTTTATAAATTATATATTTTTTTCATAGACATTATTAGAAAGTTTTGTTTTGTTTTTACTATCATAAATATTAAATGTCATTCAAGTCTTCAGATTTACATATATTATAAATTACTTGAAGTAAACACATTCTCTTGGAGAGTTTTTCCCCCCAGTAATGTTATTGATAAGAAGACACACAGCAGTGGGGCACTGTGATACCCCAGTGGACCCCCTAAGTTACAGTCTGAAGGTTTAACAACCAGCCTCTATTTTGTTTGAGACTTCAGACGACTACATTTGTAAAGCAAAGTAGCAATAACAAAGTACACATAAATGGTCTAGTCTAGCACTTACAGTCTGAAAGGGCTATGTTAGGAAGTTATTTTCTTTCTCTTCAAAGTTCTGATTAGATTTTAAATAAACAGAAAACAGAATGAAATCATAGCTATGCTAATTTATAGTACTCTAGAGGCATTTTTATGAAGTAGTCTATAAGGTGTGCTTACAGCCTGCTGTTTGAAGTTTACTTTGGTCCATACTGTTGGTTTATGCCAAGAGTTAGTAAGAGTATACAAAAAGATATGCCTGTTAGGTGACTCAAAAACTTCACTCAGGTATTACATGTTTCTGGAGTGCCCTCTGTAAGTATGTTCACACAATGGGTGCATTATAACTCCCTTTCAATAATATATAGTCTATACCTGGGTTGTGTTTTAACTATATTCACATAGTGAAACATATTATTATTGTGTTGTCCTTCTCTGAGTGTATTTAAGGATAGTCCTGTAAGATCATAAAGGATGAGTATCCTTTCTGTAACACCATTACATTTAGTACTGTTAAGTCTCACATGGTCACTAGGTTTCATAGAAACTGGAAAAAAAGGAGGAGAAATACTAAAACAAATTCATAGGTAGAATTGGAAAATATTACAAATTTGTCTTTAGATAGTGTTA
>PVJH01003323.1:117475-145103 GCA_004026705.1 Nesogale talazaci
ATTAGACTTCAAGTGTCTTTGGGTGTGTTTGGACAATAGATGTACCCATATAGGAGATACAAGTCAGCTGCTTGACAGTTGAAAGCAATTGATTCCATGCTATTTAAACCACCTGATGAAAATGCAGATGATTCCCTATTTAAATAATTGGTTCATGTGACTATTAGTCATTGATGTTCATCCAAGAATCTCAAATACTATTAAATATAACTAAGGTGTTGCATTAATAATTTATAAAACTCATGGGTTTCAAAAGGATTGTCTTAAGAACATGTATGATGGGCATGATAGGCTTCCATTGGTTCAGTGAAAAGAATACAATGGCCTTAAAAGCGTGTTGACATAGTTCCTGGAGACACGGAAGTGCGTGTCTGTTGTTCTCATTGAATTCGGGTGGAAGTGTAAATGGATCAGTCCTTTCTCCGAGCACTTGTTGACAGTTTCTCATTTCTCTGAAGTCACTCTCCCTTCTGAATGTTGCCTAGTAGATATACCCACCACGGACTTATTCTTGAATATTCCTCCAAGCAATCAAACTTGGGTGATCTCCATTTTGAGTAAAATAAATAAATAAAGAGGAATTGCCTTATTTGTTCAGGACAAAGGAAGCCACAAGGTAAAGAGCTGAGATGAATGCAAAATCCTCAGTTTTCTTCTTGGTGGACATAACACTGAAGCCATTCCCAGATCAGGCGCCTTTTGGGGGGCGGGCTGGGGGGGCTACATGTGGGCGGGAGAGTGGACTCTCATTTTAATAATCCGCACCTCAGTTCAGTCTGCTTTGGACTCCTCTCCTATTTAATTTATGCTCAGGTAATAAAGTGTAACCACCTTATTGATACAAGTTGTAAAGATTTAATGGTGAATTTGATATTCATAAAGCAGGATAAACACGTGGAAAAGCTATAAATAGGTTTGGTGGATCGATGCAACTATTGAAAACCTTAGTAGCGATATGTTAGCATTTTGCTTTAGTTACATGAAAAATCACGCACTATAATGTGAAAACAGAAAAATTCACTAGGTATATGTGTACTAGTTTCTAGTTTGAAACAAATATAAGCAAATATATACTGAGTGTGTAAAAAGGCAAATTAAAAAAGAACTGCCAGGCTGAGCTCTGGTGGCATAGTGTTGTACGCAGGACTGCGGCCCACTGGGTTGGAGGTTCAAATCCAGCAGCAAGACTGGGCCTCCTACTCCCACCACCAGAGGACAGTGATGCCACCAAAAAAATTTTTTTTAAATGCCATCCTGTCCTCCTTTGCTTGATTGGCTTGGCAGACTTTACAGTTAACTAGTAACTAACTGCCTGATAAAGGTTTGATGGGACCCTATCAAGTTTCCCATTGTTGTCAATGGAATACACAAATACTGCTGGATTTTTTTCCTTATGTAGATAAATTCTTATAAAAATAACTTCACTAGACTTTTAAAAGCACACATTCTCTTTTACACATTTAAATCATTGACAATAAGCAATAACGAAGGCTCAATTATTGCTCACAATCATAATTGACTTTGAATACAACAATTAAAGTGGTAGCTTTTCTATTTTCTTTGATTCATGCTAAACTATAACTAATGTGCAATAATTACTTTTTTGTTTAATATTTTTAAATGAACAGCACAGAAGCAAGCTCCTGTTAAACGCTATATGATAAATTTGCCATTCTTTAAAGAAAAAAGGGTTATAATGGGACTTTCTAATTTTTCTACAACAGGTATTTCCCATGTATTGAAATATGTGGTAATATAATTAACAATGGAAAGTTTAATTCCTTATAAAATTAAACCATTGCTATGTGTTACATCTAGGTAAAATCCGTGTTTCCAAAACATACTCTGTGATTTTATCACAGTTTTTTTTTCCTTCTAATCTATGTTGTTTTAGTGTGATCTGGCAGTTCAGGTGATAAAGGCAATTAATGGTAAAAACGGACTAACAAAGAGTTTTCTTTTGTGATCCGTCTCTCATAGTAGAGCAATTTGTTTTCTTAAGAACCCAGGATGCGCTATTGCACTTAGCTTCTCTTTAAGTGTGAGACTGCCAAATGCGTGTTTCCTCTACAGATACATAGATATGATCCCACACATTTCAGACACATCGTGGAAGTGTTTCCTGGTGGCTACTCATAAGTCTTAGAAATTAACGATAATACGAATAAAAACATCAAGATAGTGCTTTGCAACTCAGACATAAGATTCGAGGAAAAAATATTTCTGCTAACTCATGCAAAATGCACCTATCAGCAGTTGCCCTCACAACTTTGGATGTGAATAAGGATCGCTCTCCTTATTCACTGGGCCTAACATCTCAGGGCCAGTCATGTCCCGGCTACCTGGAGAGCATGTCTCCAAGTTTCAGGACCAGCGGGGTCATGGGGCCGGCAAAGAGGGAAAGGAATTCTAGGTAAAAGGAACAAGACAGACACCGAAATCTCCAGAAAAGCACACAATGTTGAGAAACAGTCCATCTCTTCTTGTGCTTCATGGAGGAATCCGTTTGGCAAAGCAATAGTCCAGCAGGTGAGGTTGGCGTGGTAAGTAGACAAGATCTAGATTCTGTAGGACCGTTTTTATATTGTCCAGAAGATTTCACTTTTATTCTGAAAATAGTCATCAGCCATTGATTGTTTTCCCTAAAAAAAAAACCAAAACTGTATGATAGATTTACATTTAACATTATCGCAGCGTGGCTTACATGGAAGGCAGCACAGACAGCAAAAAGAGACACACTTAAAAGGCGAGTCAATCTTCCTCGTACTGCACATGGGCTGGCGAGGGTTGGGAAGAATGACAATGTGTCGTGAGGTTTTCCCAAAATAGTTCAGAGAATCAAACTACTTGTGTTATACCTGCGATTAGTGACGCGGTCTTTTCTTTATGAGCTGGGAGAATAACAGCCAATAGGATTATTTTAGGAGTTAATAAAGTCATGCTTATAAAATGTTAGCATGTCTATTAATTTATTCAACAAATATTTATTGAGCACTTACTGTATATTGAGCTCTTTGCTATGAAAGAGATAAAATATTGAGCCAAAGTGATCTGGTCTTTGCCCTCATGAAGCTTGTGGTCTCACGGGGATCTAGACATCAATCAAATAGCGTGTGCATAAATGTGAGAAGATACCTGACAAGGGCCTCCAAGGAGACCTGTGTGCTATTTTCAGAGCACAAAATGGAGACATCATGATGATGTGGTCAAGGAAGGCTTTCTGAGGCCATAAAGACAAGAGCAGAAGGTTATTAGATGGAAAGTCAGCCCCGGGAAGGCATTGTAATACCCTGACATCTCGTAAGCACACCCACATAAGTAGGTTTGGATTAGCTGTAACTCATCACTTTATTTCCCATGCCCTCGTGAAGCATTAAAAGGACAACTTCTAAAAGCAGCCTTAAGATTAGAGTAGTTCTTGGAAAAAATTGTTTTTTTTTCTTTTTGTTTTTGTTTTGGTCGTTCACTATGGAATTACATTTCCATGTTTCACGATCCATCTTCAGTTAGTTGATCGATTGAATTTTTTTTTTTAATTAAGCTCTTCCCCCCTCATAGGATGCACACTGCGATGGGGCTGATGGTGTTTTACTGTGTCTGCTTTTCAGTATTTTCTGAAACACGCTATATTGTTACAAGAAGTGACTTGCAGTTGATTCAAGTGTTTCTTAATTTTCATGACCCTTCCTGAGCTGCAGAATGTGGCATTAAAATGTATCTTGGTAGCTCTTAGAGTCACATGACCCTTTGGAGGAGAAAGATGAGAGTTTTTGCTCCCCTGGAGATTTACAGTCAGAAACCTGCAGGGCCAGTTCCATTCTGCCCAATGGGTTTGTTATGGATGGGAATTGACTTGATAGCAGTGAGTTTGCTTTTATGGTTTGAATTGGGCACTGACTATTCCTGAAGATGACCAATAATACCATCAGGAGGTGACTGGGTTAGTCATGTCTTTGTTTAATTGTTGAGACAACATATCTGCAGCCCTTCATAACAGTTCTCCCATGATATCAACCTAGAAGACATCAAGTGTATATGGGGAAATAGTCTCTATTTCACAGGACAACTTAAGACTTTGATTCCCTTCACTAGAAGACTAACACTTACATAGTAAGTGAGCAATAAAATTAGTGGTAGGAATGATTGCTATTACTATTATTGCAAGTTAATAAAAGGTGGCATACAGCCATTATACATCCAGACGTGCTATCTATTCCAGCCAAACATAGCAGTAAAGTCCAGGAGCTGGGGCTCCTCTGATTCCATGTTTACGGTCCATCCATTCTCAGTCCTGCTAAGCAAATGGTGCTATTGAGGACTTGAACATGGCTGGCTGGAACTGAGAGGTGTCGCCAGTACAAAACACACAATGAATTTCAAAGTTTAGTAGGAAAGGGAGAGTTCACATATTGAAATGACAATGTTTGGAATATACTTGGTTATAGTTACCTGTTTTCCTTTTTTATCAGCAATATGTTAAACTGCAGAGAGGGCCACTCTGCTGCACATCATGAGTCTACATGGTCCTGAGGTGAATTCTGAAGCATTATCATTTAATTTGGCCCTAGAATGCACTCTCTTATTCTAGCTACGGGTGATGACTCCAAAATTTCAACACAGTCTCCAACCAAGCCTCCCAAATGGTCCTGAGTCAGAATGTGTTCTCTTGATGTGTTTGGTCTAGAAGCTTTCTATGAAGGAAAAGGAAGTCATTTGAAACACATGGAAAGATCATCACCCACCAGCTGCCAGTGCAACTTTAGTCATGAGACAAAATTTAGGACATTGCATGTATGTTTGAACTTCAGTATTTTTCTGGTATCTGATTAAATTGAACATATAGAAGTCATATTAACACATGAGTACCTGTGCTCACATGGAGTTTTTATGGTTTGTGAAATACTAGTCTATCTATTATGACAGATCATTTCAAAACAGAGAAGTGAATGAAAACTGTGAATGCACTATTGTTTTCTTGGTCATACCGTTACTTTTGTCAAATTTCTCCAACTCATGTAATTTAATTTTCAAAAGAAAGGTGTCATAAAACAATTTGGAATGTAAGAATCTTCATCCAAGAAGGTAAAGATTTAATAGGACATGTTATATAAAAAAATGCTTTTAGACCTTGCTCTGCTGGAGCAGCCAATGAACACCCTCTGCCACACATCAGCCACTCTCATGTGTAATGTGCCAAGTTCAGCCAGATTTTAAAAGACATAAATGAGAAATGTGCTCTTGCCAATCGCTAAGAAAGAGATATTTTTGACAATGATGGAACAGCTCTAAGATATGGGAGTATTTAATTAATTTACAAAACTAATCATTTGCAAAGATCTTGATCCAAATTGGAGTTTTGTTTAGGGGTACCATGAAAAAATTAAGGAAAAAATATCCCCTCAACTTGTTCTATAATTTTTTATATATAAATGACTTGGAAAAATCTATTTTTCTTACCTTGTGTCACACATGAAAATGAGTGGTTGTGATGGGACAGTTCACAATTGAAAAAGTCATGATTCCGTTATGTTTATTATAAGAGTGTTTGTCCTATTTTTTGTGGAGTCAGGAATGTTACATAACTTCCTGAAGCCTCCTTTTTTTCAGCTGTAAAGCAACTTTTTTCAGCATTTATAATAATAATCAAAATAATACCAAGTGCTGGAAAAAACATGGAGAAATAGAAACCCTAGCCCATTTCTGGTGAGAATGGGAAGGGTCCTAAATGTACTTGCAGTGTGACTCTATTACCTACCAGCAATGCCAAGTCTACCTATCAGCAGACATGAAAACAGATGCACATAATAGATACCATTGTGAGTGTCTGCAGCAAAGTAGCCCCAAAGTACAACATATATGTCCATCCTCGGGTGAAGAGATGGACGCGACACTAGAATATTGGTGGGCAAAGAAAAGGAACAAAGTGGGGCTGTGTGCAGCCATAGAGAAGAATCTTCCAAAGTGTTATGCTAAAAGGCTAGATGGAGTATAATTCCATTTATAGTAAACGTCCAGAAAAGGCAGATTTATATCAACGGAAAGTAGGTTAGTGGTTGCCTCGAGCCAGTTGTAGGAAAGAATCATGGCTGTAAATTATCAGGAGGGACTTTTTGGAAAGATGGAAACGCTTTCAAGATGGCTGTGGTAACGGCTCTTCAACTCTGTACAATTCCTAAAAACACACTGCATGGTAAATTTAAAATGGGTGAGTTTTATGCTATGCAGATTATCCTCTGACAATTGTTCTTTAAAAAAAACTCCCCCCCTCCCTAAAAAGTGACAATGCTATTTTATAGTTATGTTTCAGGTCACTATGACTGAAAATGGAACATTCATTTTCTCTATGTGAATGAGTTACAGGTGGAGAACAGAAATTCCCAAAAAGGAAGGATTCACCAACACTAGCCAAAGAGCAAAGAATTGTTTCAGAGCAGTCCCCTGGGTTCTCCTCACAACTCAGACCACTGTCTCCACTCTAGGTTGGACCATGAAATGCGTGTCATGGTCAGTAATTACATCAGAAAATTGCATGTACTATCCTAGAGTCTACAATGTCTCCAATTGATTGCAAGCACCATTTTGTAAACACTTGGCAGGTAAAGTAGGCAGGGTTTGGATGGTATGCACAGAGAAGCCTCGTACACGTATAATAAGCAAGAAAAGCGCTATCCTGCTTTGTTTTATGCATATTTACAGTTGCTTTATATGCTTGGGAGCCTTGGTGGCATAGTGGTTACTCATTGGGCTGCAAGCCACAGAGTCGGCAGTTCAAAACCACCATCCATTCCCCAGGAGAAAAGCAAGACTTTCTCCTGCTGTGAAGAATTATGGTTTCAGAAAGTCATGAGCAAGTTATGCCTTCTCCAATAGGGTGCTTGTGAGGCTGCATTGATCCTGATGGCAGTGAGTTTGGCTTTTGTGGTTTTATATGCCGAGCTAGAATTTAAGGATGTTTGAGGCCAAAACTCAAATTGTAAATCAGCTGCTCCTGTATCCCTTGAAAAACCTAGCATCACAGTAACCAGTGATTGCATTATGTAGACAGTGAAGACTGACTGTTAGATAAACAAAAGAAGCTCCCTGTCCCTGATTCTGCCTCTGACCGCAACACTTACCTTCCAAGACTTTACTAAGCAATAAGGCAAAGGTTTAATGACAGCATATCATCTGTTCATAGATTAGGAGCTGGTAAAATGTGAAATTATATCAAAAAATATTGAATTGAATGAAGCTTCTCTATCTTTGTAATCAATATACCTTTGTAGCTCTTGGTTATAAACCTTCATAGTTTGCATTTGGCCAGGTTTCTCTATCATGTGAACAACTCCGTTTCCTCAAGTTTTGCTCTACCCTTTCCCCCTTGTTGAGTTGTATTCAAAGTGAACTGATTTTCAAAATATTTATTTATGTTTAAAAGAATTTTGCAAATACTGACTTCTCCAGGATGCATCAAACTATACACTTTTTAACTGCATGTGTACCTACAGACTGAGAACAAGTATGCAAAAGTATATTTATAACTAGTAAATACATATATAATGTTGAATTTTAAAACTGGTGGCCTTATATATCCATTAAAAATTCTGTACAAGTCACCATACTTTTATGTCCAAGAAAATAAACATTGAAAACAATAAATTGACTTTATATAGTTTTAATTAATATTTGAAGACTTAACTGCATGTAGAATGAAAAAAACCAAGCTATGTGTAAGTTTTCCTCTTACATTTAAAAGTTTTCTTTCTGTACATTCTTGATTGTATAAACAAAATCATATATCACTTAAGAAGAATATAGACTATTCCACTGGGAGCCCAATTAGCACATAGAAAATAAAATTCCGATGCTTTGGAGCCAGTGGCTTATTTTTTCTACTTGTTCTGTTCAGCAATTTCAACCCATATAAGGATTTCGATTTTTGCCTCATTCAAAATGGTGTTTCTAAAATGTATATGTCATACACTTTTATAGCTGCTAAAATCCCACCAACAGAATCTCTGGGGACAAAATACTATTTAGCTTTGGATTATCTGTGTACTTGTTAACTAAGGCAAGCCTTTGGCGTTTCTTGGAACTATTTGAAGAACTGAAGAACCTTATTAAGAAGAGTTTGTGCTTTTTTATTCTCTGTAAATAAGAGACTTGCTGTAGGCATCAAGCCTTAAAAGCTCTATGATGACCCTTTTCTAAACAAGTAATAAATTGGTCTTCCACAGTACATAACTCAAGATGAAGTCTGAGTCTCTATTCATTTCCTGTCACATTGGCTTTCAGTAAGTTGTGTTTCTAATTGAGAGTTAAAAAATTTTGCTTTATGCTTGATCAGAGAATGAAGACCAAAAAGCTTAGTTGTTCCAATTCTGAAGCTATTTGACATTCCTATTTTACAGGTTCACCAGTCTTCAGCCTTACATACTGAACTCTGAAATGATTGATAAATGGAAGGCCCTATAAGGTTGGCAAAGCCAACTCAAACCCAGGGCCATCCAGTTCTGACTCATTGTGACCCTACAGGACAGACTAGAACTGCCTGGTAGGGTTAGGGTCTCTGAGAATTTAAATCTTTTCAGAGGCAGAATGCTTCATCTTTCTCCCCTGGAACCACTGGTGAATTCAAACTGTCAATCCATTGTGTAGCAGCCCAATGCTGAACCTACTGTCCTATCAAAATGCCTTTCTATTGACCATAACAATCAATCGGCTCCATTTTAATCGTGAATTTTATGGAAATTTAAAATAAAGTAGTCCATTTTTCATTTCCACTATCACTGTATAAAATTATACAAATGTTTAATGTTCTGTTAAATCAAGCTTAGTTTTCTTAAGGGTTAGATATATGGATTGATACATATTGATATAGGGACATAATTATTAATATATTTTTGTATGAGTAATTCTACAAAAGTTTAAAAAAACTACTTCTGCAAAGCATATCCCATTTAAGTGCACATTAAAAACTCCATCAGAACATTAAGAAAATATTTCACTCCAATTTTCTGGTCTGACTGGGGTGTGGAGGACAGTACACATGAAAATGCTATAGCTAATTTGTACTGTAATTAGAGATTCACATTTTATACGAGCCCATAACATATTCTTAATTAAAAATCAATGTGTAACATGAACTTAAGGAGGTTTTTGGCCTTTTTTTTAATTAAGAGGAATTAAACCAAAGTTTAATATTGCAATGCTTTCCAGCCTCATTTATCCTTCTCGCCTTGTGCTCTGACTGCGCCAGCCCCACTGAACCCCCTTTTCCACTCCTAGTTAATAAAGTGCTCTCTTGCTTCATCCTCACCTAACCAGCAAGCCGAACCTTACATGACATCACCCCCACTGCCCTACCTTCCAGCCTCCTAACCTTCGATCCTTGCCAAGTGGAATCCCCACTCATCTTTCGGAGCTGTGATTTAAAGCCATGCCAGAAGGCCTTATCTGCCTGCCCCTCCTCGCCCCCACACCAGCACACCTACCACAGTTTGGTTGACCCTTTCAAACCTTTCAGCACATTTTCTTCCTATCTATTTTTTTTTCTGGTAAGGACTATGTCTCTTAAATCCCATTACAGCATTGAGCACATGGTTGATGCAAAGTAAATTTTTGTTGAATGCAAATGAGTGAATGCATCTAAAAGCTAGAATGAAGTCTCTCACAGTAATTTCAATAGTTGAAAGATAACTAATTTTTAGAGATAGGCTTATCTTTATGAATGAAATGTTCTTTAAGAACATGCAGAATCTGTTCACTGTGACTTATTGGTTGAGTGGGAAATGCGTTTTTAATAGGCAACTTTAGTGCAATACTCACATCTGTTTGTTGTGACTGTGGAGAGGGAAAAGGGCTTCAGAACCTATCATTGGTAACTTTATCTCTTACACGTCAGTGCTGAATATTGTGGCCAGGTATAAATAGCTGGGAAAGCAGTCTCTGGCAAAATAGAATGGTAAAGAGGGTAAAGAAGAAAATCTGAGTTTTAAAATAACAACCGATACTACTAGAAATCAAATGAATTTTTTTTGCAAATCTGGTAAGTAAAGATGGGGTTTGAGGCTTAGGCTTTATATCGCCTTAGACTCATGAGCTAATTTTCAAAGCTGGGCTAGGAGCTTTGGTTTATATTGTACTTGAGGCACCGGCAGATTCATACAATAGCTACATTTCAAGTGTCCCAATAGTGTATTAAATGTAATAAAATTGCATTTAAATAATGTAAGAAACCTAATTTAAGCAGGAGGAAATGAAATTTAAAGTTGAAGTTAATGCCCTTTTTTGGCTCCTGATGGTGTCCTTTCCTGCTACACCCAACGTGGTGACACTAGCCTTTGCATGCTAATATTTGGTAGTACAGCTGTAGAGAAATACATAATTACTGAGCTACTGTATTTTGTGGATAAGTAGTAGTCATTTGACAAGCAATTTTAAACAAAATGACCTATGGAGTTGGTTAGGATGAACTTGGAATTTAATTACTGCAGATCTCTGAATCCCTACCTTTGTCTTTTATAGTCGCCAGGTTTGTCTTTGTGTGTGTGTGTGTGTGTGTGTGTGTGTATGTGTTGATGAGTTTATGTAAGTAGTTACATATGGCCATACACTGTTGGGATTCTTGAACTTCTTTTTGGAAACAGAGCAAAACAAAATTTTTAAGTTGAGAATAAAGAATTTAAATGGAACATTTTTGATCTTGAAAAATTAGAAAACTACAGCAGCTATTTTAATAACATTTGGCTTTCTTTTAACCTTGATTTGCCCTTATCTTACCACTTCTAAAATGGGAATGCTGACAATATTATTCTTATAGGATTGCTATGAAAATGAAAGAGTTTATTGTTTAGAAAGGATGCAAAACAGTTTGGTCCATGTTAGATATAAATAAGCTTATATACATATATATAAATGAATATATGTGTGGATTACTTACCATTATCATACTTATATTAGTAAGAGTCTATGTAGGTAATTTATGCACATTTACATTCCTGCTAATAGAGAACTCACAAATATCATGATTATCTTTGGTTTCCATTTTCCTAAGTGTTCCCTTTATGTATAATTTCTTCATAAGAGTGCCTTCATATACACATTGTTTTGTTTATTTGTTTTGAAATGAAAATCCAAGCTCATTTATTTCCCCAAAAATGTCAGCTTTTAATTTTGTCATTATATTTAAATCTAATTAACAAACTCTTCAAGGTACATTTTCTCTCTTTCTCATTCCCAAAGCATAGTTCAAATAGAAGGGCTTGTCACTTGCAAAACATATGGATTTTAGTGTTAAAATACCAGAAACTGTATGTCTCCAACCTGTGGATGAGTTTTGGGTGGTAGGCTATAGTTGGAAGAACATTTTCCTTTTAGAATTCATTGATCATCACTTTCCATCTTTTTCACAGAATCTGGAGTAATCTCCAGTCTTTCAGTTTAGATAATATAGTTTTTTTTGTTTTTTTGTTTTTTTTTTGGGGGGGGGGCATCACTGCTCTCCGGTGGTGGGAGTAGAAGGCATAGCCCCACTGCTGGAATTGAACCTCCGTCCCAGTGGGCCGCAGTCCTGCGCGCAACCACCACGCCACCGGGGCTCAGCCCTAGATAATATAGTTTTAACTTCATTTCTGCTTCCTCAATTTAATTGTATATAACATCAACCCATAAAATAAAGATGTTAAAAATAGAATTATCAATATTTTATGTACTCGAGTATAAGTCAAACTGAATATCAGCCGAAGCACCTAATTTTACCACAAAAACTGCATTAAAAATGTGCTGAAAACTTGGCTTATACTCAAGTGTATATGGTAATTGATACATACCCCTATGTTAAAAATAGCTGTACCTCCCTAACTGTGTTACATTATTAAGCCAGGCATAAGTAAATCTAGATGTACAAAGTAAAACCTTATGTTTTTTACTGGAAAAAACCCTTGCATATTAGCTTCAAATATCTTCATTATCTATTGAAGCTCTCTTCTTTATTGAAATTATAAATCATTGTGTAACCATATATATATTATGAACAAGAATATGCTTTAATGTGGGGGTGAGGTTTACATAAATTTACACATATGGGGTAGTATTTTGTTTCACTAAAAAATGATAGGGTCTGTGTTCTATCTTGTCTCTACATAATTTGTTTACAAATATCTGTAAACTTTGTGAGTTAAAATGAGCTCTGAATGTCAATGGCAGTGGTCAATGTGACCACTGCATGATTTTGATGCACTTAACCAAAAACATATAGTGTTTCACAGTACATAGTTGCTTTAAAATGTTAAAGTGAAAACCTATACTTACTAAATAAACCTGTAAGATATTTAATATGAAAAATCTGATGTTTACTCATATGAAAGTTGAAATTGTATGGAAGATGGAATTGGAAAGCAGTGGACAAAGTACATATGTATTCGTCTCAATAGTGGCATAGAGCTATAAACTAAATATTAAATGATGGGTCAAAATTCCAATGTGGAACTTGAGAAGAAGGGGTAAAACGTGTTGACGTGATATGCTGAGGAATGAGTTGATGGTCTCTCTTCTTTCTGCATGAGAAGTTTTGTAGTTATGTATCTTTGGGGGAAGTGTCATTCTTCCCTGAAAATGACAGGTGACATGGATCTTTTGTGATGAGCATTCATTCAGTCACATTTAGGTCTGTAGCCTTTTCTCCTGTGGAATTTGCCTTTTGTGACGTTCTGTACTGCACATCAGTTACATGATGTGTCTGGAAACAGCTTTACATGAAATAATAAGCTGTGAGAATTCCTTAGGATTTTAAGATAATATACCAAGAAAGCACCTGTTGTTCCTTTAAAGGTAAAAATAAAAATTCATCAGGGATATGTATTTTACCAAAGAAACCAGACATGTGAGAATTACATCAGACACTGAAAAGGTATGTTTCAGATTTTTTTTAACTTATTGTCATTAATATGCTGATTCACTCAAAATACAAGATTGGGTTTCTCTCAGATGGGTTATGTCATTGGGGTCCCCCTCAGATTTTTGTGACATGTTTTGCTGCTTTTCAGTACATGACCCCCAGGATTTATGATCCTGTAGGACAGCAAGTGGAATGAGGGGTTCTCAGTGGTGTGAGGGGGTGGGGGGCAGTGGCCATGGTGTGGGGAGTAAAAGGGACCTGATGTCAGGGAGTTCAGGAAGGAAAAGGATGCATTGAAACAGGTGTGGTAGCAATTTTACCACGATTTCTTGATGTATTTGAATGATGGAATGGTAATGGTATCTGTATTAGGTCCCAGTAAAATGACTTTTAAAAATACCAGAATGTTGATACCATGTAAAAAAATATAACTGATGTCACTGGTATAGAAACTGGAATGGGATCAGATGTGGTTGTACACATTTTCATCAAAAATAAAATTAATTAGAAAAAGGCACATACTTGCTGTATTGAAATATGAGATAAACAATGCCATGATTCACTCAAAAAGTGGTTAATGTCAGAAGTGGATAGGAAGATGAAAGGGGACCGTCTTTGTTTAGTTCAATTTGAATTTCTCTTTCGGCGATATGGCAATGGATGCTGGAGGTTGCATATTATGATGACTGTAAATGGTTTCATTGAAATTTAAAAGCCAAAAAAAGATGCTTCAGTTATTTGCTCTTTTATGATCAGAAATAATATTGTAATGCAGAGAAAGGGTTTTTTAATGAGAAAAGTACTCTTCTTTTAAAAAGTACTCTTAAAATATGTAAAATCTTACTAACCACACATCATCAGTTCACTTTAGTATTTATGTTTTCACAAGATGCTTTGCTGTCCAATTTATGAGGAAGATGCTTTTGAAACGACCTGCTGGCAAATGTCTGGGGAAGATTCCCAAAATATGGAAAATGCCAATGATGTTCTATCCCCGTATTCCACTAACTTAAAAACCCTCTCCTATGTTTTCAGCATCTAGACCTAGAATTAGAATTGTAGTAGCCCAAAGCAAATATCCTGGCTTCAAAATGGACAGATAGGGTTTGAATCTGACCTTCCCTCCTTATCCAGCTTTTGACTTTGAACTGGTCCTTGCCCGCTCTCTGATCTGCTCCTGGACAGATGTACAACTTCAGAAACCTTACAGAGGAGGGATATAAGTTTGATTTGACTCTAGTACACCCAAAATTCTTAAGTTACATTGAATTAAGCGCGAATTCTATACTCTATAGAAATGGGAAAATTAAACATGCATAGAGTATCCAGTACAGACCAGATCACACATGCACACAAACAATGGGTGTGCTTTACACTTTTCCTTATAACCGAGAGAGCAAGCCGCTTCCTCTTTTCATTCTTCATTTAGTCTTGGATCCATTTTATTCAAACCTAGTATTTAGAACTAAAGTACATAGAAAGAGTGCTTGTCCTCTTCGAACTCGCAGCACAGTGGCAGAGAAAGCACTCTGTCCTTAGTGCAAGATGTGACTTAGACAATCCACTGTTATCAAGTCACCTCTGACTGTAGCTACCCTTTATAGGTATCTGAGGCCATAAATCTTTTTGGGAGCCAACAGCCTAACTTCTTTTTTTTAACCCTGGACCATTTGGTAGGTTTGAATCACGGGCATCATGGTTAGCAATCCAATGCTTACCTGACAGTCTCCCCAGGGTAGTACAGGTGCTTTTTCAGAGCTATTGAATAAATAAATGACAAGAGTAGGTGATGGATACATTGCTGTAAGTGCTCTGATGAAAAATGAGTATGAGTATAGGAATGCAGAAAGTATCTATTTTAGACTGAGAAAAGGACTTTTATCTAAAAGTTGCAATAAAGAGGCTATTTCTTAATGTTGGCGTTTGAAATTCTTACCTTACATATGCTAATTTCTGACAGCATTTTAATACTGTATCATCCTATTTACAGGTCTGGCCATTTTTGTTTCTTGATGGTAGTTTACTTTGGTAATGTGTTTCTTCTTTTCTGTGTTCCTTTAAATGTGCTATCAGTTGTCTCCCAAATTGTCTTTTTTCAGACACTTGAAGTTTCTTTAGGTTGATAGCTAGGTACTGATCAGACCACTTGTATACTGTATTAATGATGTGCTACTTTTTCTGGCTTAAACCTTTGTGGCAAGACAGTAGATGATTTTTTTTCCTAATAGATGAAATTGAATAAGGACTTATCCAAAACTGGATATACTGTGTTTCCTGGTTTTAAGGCATTTGTGTATGGCATTTATCTGTCAAAGAAGAAAGTTTCTGCCTTTCACACAGATGATGTGGGTGTCAGAACCTTTATGTCAACTGAGCAACCTCTTCCAGTTAGTGTCCTTGGGCACTGTGAGTGTATACCCATCTACAGATTATTTGCATATGCACAAGATGTGCAAAATTGCTGTCTATTGGTCTGCTTCCCAAAAGACATGCATTTTAATTAGCTCAAGAATGGCAATCTTAAGGGAAAACAGAAATAAACTAAGTAACTAAGAAATCAAGGGCCTGGGCTGAGTCCCCGTGATGTAGTGGTTGTGTGTGGGACTGCGGGCCCACTGGGTTGGCGGTTCAAATCCAGCAGCAGCTCTCCAGGAGCAAGGCTGGGCTTCTTACTTCCACCAGGGCAGTGATGCCAAAAAAAAAGGAAAAGAAAAGAAATCAACGGCCTTTGACACGTGTGCTCACCTAAATTACAGAAGTCATTAATTAACCAATGTACCTTTTGACTCAATATTTTTCTGTGGATTTGAAAGTTATGTGATTAGCTTGATCTGTGTCAATAGTTTCCAGTTCACTTAAGTAGACTTTCACATTTGTAGTCATGTCTCAGATGATCTGATAAACTTTACATGAAACCAGCTTCCCATTTCTAACCTTACACATTGAAGGCATTTCACTCCTCCTGTAGTTTTAAAGGGGTTACTCAATAGAACAGTGCCTCTCAGGACCATAGCTAAGTATTCTATGTGCATGATTCCTTACTGATACAGAGATTCTGGCTTGCTTTTCTACTTTTCATTACCCAGAGTAGGTGTAGCAAGTGGATCCCCTCCAAGTTGGTTCTGACCCATAGTGACCCTAGAGGAAGTATAGAACTGCTCCTGAAGGATTCCCAAGGCTGTATCTAATTCTTCCTCGAGCAGAAACACTCTTATAAAGAGCTGGCACTTTCAAACCATGGACTTGTCAGGTCGTTGCCAAGCTCCTTCACCCATGAGGTCTGTTGGTTGTCTAATGATGTTTTGTATTTAATATAAGCAGAGAAATGCCCCAAGTCCTCGATTTCCTAATGAACCATGCTATGGACTGTCTTCTCTGATAGTTATCACTTCTGACTAGTATATGAGCTAATTCAACTGTTTCTGAAAGAGCTATGTTTTAAAATCCCTTCTTTTGCCCAAAATAGTGGGCTCGTGTTGTTCTCAGGACTCCGAAGTAGATGCAGAATAAGAAAACCCCCAGAGTGATTTTCCTTCTCTTGGGAAAGAAGGAGTCAGGTCAGATGGGAAGTACACATCAAGGATGTAGGTGGTTACCAAAACAAAGGAAACAATGGCTCTTAGATGTGATGTGGCTGCACACCACCTATTCCGGCATCTTGCAAGTTTCAGATAGATGGGGAGATTTTCATTTTGTCAAAATCATTTTAGAGACCAAGTTGAGAGAAAGCTTAGTTCCTTAACTGCAAATAGAGATTTGATTTAAATCCAGCTCACCTGTTGACAGTCATGCTTACTGGGTGCCATGAACCAGCAAGGGCACATGAGGTACACACGCTGCCTTGTCTTTCCCCAACCTCACACGGGTAGTGCAGTTCGAGTTCACAAAACAGCATTGTCAGTGTCTCTCCTCGGGGTGACCTTATTTTCTGCTAACCCTCTGTTATATCAAGCATTGTGCACTTCTCCAGGACCTAGTACCTCCTGGTAATACCCAAAGTTAGCCATATTAAATTGCTCCCTCCTCACTTTGAAGGATCATTCTGGCTAAGTCAAACAGACAGAGAAATCTGTTTGTTCTTCTGCTGGTTCCTACCACTTTCAATATTCTTTGCCAACATCGATATTGAGTGCTGCCCATTCTTCTCCAGTCTTCCTTTTCATCGTGCAGCTTTCCTACAAGTCCA
This sequence comes from Nesogale talazaci, assembly GCA_004026705.1. Classification (NCBI taxonomy): domain Eukaryota; kingdom Metazoa; phylum Chordata; class Mammalia; order Afrosoricida; family Tenrecidae; genus Nesogale; species Nesogale talazaci. The sequence goes on from PVJH01003323.1 coordinate 134,539, forward strand.
AGGCTGCTAATAATACATCGACTTAGGTCCGGCACACTTTAATCATCCAAGTGACATCCTTGGTTTTTAAGATTTTTAAGAGATGGCTTGAAGAAAATATACTGCAAAAGTTACATTTAAGTCCTGTGACATTTTGGTTGACCTATACCAATGTGTTCTCTACTGTTCAAAAGAATCCTGAGATGCCTCTTGGTATAGAATCGAGCATATTGTAGATACTTTGAGCTTGCCACCATGAGTCCAGGTCAACTCTCAGCAGCCCTAGATGAGAGAGCAGAAACATCCCTGTGAGTTTCAGAGGCTATCACTCTTCCTGGGAGTAGAAAGCCTCCTTTCTTCCTGCAAAGAGGCTGGTGCTTTCGAACTGCTCACCTTGTAGTGAGCAGCATGATATGTAACTAGGTACTTAGTTGGGTAGTATTTCCTATTCACCTCCTATCCACTCTGACTACTCATTTTCTCCAAAGCAAAATGGTATAGAACAGGACTTCTCCAAACTTCCCTTCAGAAATACTCATTGAGAACTTTCTTGGTCATAATACCTGTCCTAGTGACTAGGGATTTAACCACGAAAGCAAGCTACCTTGTTTTAAATAGTGTGTGTGTGCACTATCTCCCTATGAATCTCTTGCCCTGCCACTCTTTGACAGCATTCGCCACTGTTCTCATTCAGCCTCTCTCATCATTGTTGGCCTCTTTTCTGGAAACCTCTTCCCTGTTTCCCAGTGCTGCTTTCTTTTCCTGCTGTTCTTCCACTGCATAGTTCCCTAAGTGGACTCATTATTATAACTATTATTTTTCTCTGCCTTCTCTGCTAATTTAAAGATACGTAGACCTTATGTGTGAATTTACAGCTTCATGAGCTCCAAACTGGAATGAGCTAAAATGATTCCTACCCCAATCTGTTGTGCCTTCCTAGATGCCTTAGCTCAGTGGATGGCAGTAGCAGCCAGCCAGCTAATACTCTTTGTCACGCTCCCTCTGTTCTCTCTCTCTAGCAATCCGAAACACCACATATTTTCATAACATGATTTAGAACCATTTGCCATTGTGAGGACTGAACAATTCACCAGGACACCTTACTTAAGAGAACATAGATAGGATTTAGTGACAATGTTTTGTATTTAGAAAGCAGCGTGTTTTGATTGTAGGCTCTTGCCTTTGGGATGGGTACCATATGGATTAACCAGTCCAATTACACTTTTTCTCTACTGCCCACCACTGACCAAATAAATGGTTAAGCTATAACTGTGTGTCAGACTATTACAGCAGCCTTGGATTAATGATTTCATCCCCATTTTCACTGCCAATTCATTTCTGCATTGCTTCAGAATGATTCCTCTTCAATAAATTGGACTCTTCTAAAATCTGCTTTTTATTCTTTAAAAAATAGATCCCTTCCCACCTCTCATAAAGCTCTCCATGACCCCGGGTCTCTTTGCCTCTCCTGTCCCCCCACAACGCTGCTTTGAAGGTTATGTTTCATTGATACTGGGCTTGTATGCATGGCCTACATGGTCCCATCTTAGGTAACCACACTCATGGCAAACTCACACAAGTCAGGGCATCTATGGCTGCAATCTTTCAGAAGGGGATCATCAGGCCTTTGTTCCAAGGTACTTTGGGATGGATTAGGATGCCAGTGTTTTAATTAGTAGCTATGGATTTAGCCATTTGTGCCATCTGGACCATCTACTAGTAACTCTGCTATGATCTTCATGGTCATTTGGATTCACTTTTTTCAAAAATTCATGTGAAGTGTTAAACAGTATAACAAGCATAAATTAGATATGAATTAACAACATTAAAAAAAAGCAATAGTTATTTCTTTACCATATCCCTTTAGAGGTAAATGTTTCTGTTTTTTACATCTTATGGCTGAATTCATAGAAACTTTATTTACACAAACTATTTCCTAAAATACTTTTATAAGTATCATAAATGTTCAAACTTAAATATCTAGCTTAAGACCCCACTGTATCTCCACAGTCTATATCTGAAAGGGGCCTTGAGAATTTGTACTTTCAAAAGAGTAACTAATTTATCTCCCTGATGAAGAATAAATCAGAAGTTCCCTTTATAAACATAATGGTTTTTCAAATCTCTCACCAGATGATTCACATATATATAGAGAAATCATATATCTATAAAAACTGCTGCTCCTATAACTAAATATCCTATTTAAAAATGTTAATTTATATAAGATTGCTTTAAATAGCACTACATCAAAGTGTCTTATTAAAATTATCTTCTCATTCATATGATAGGGAAGAGGATAATATCTCAAAGCAAGTGAATTCTGTTCCCTACTTAAAGAGCAGTATTTAAGAAGCTTTTAAAAATAAGAAAAGGAATATGATTTAATTTTTAAATGCATACAAATTAAAAAATCAGCACAAAATAAGACAGTTGGCCATCTTTTCAATTTCAGCTAAATGATGAAAATATCTACACGTGTGTGCGTTGGTCATCTGTGATATGTGACTGGAGTAAAATGATACTAAAGAGGAAATTTGTTGTTAATGAAGCAATAATTAAAGGGGTATAATTTTACATATAAAAATTAGAATTAATCCAAATAACTATTATTTATATTTCAATATGATTTAATTTAAATGTTTGCATACATTGTAAACATTCGTAAGATCTTGGGTATATCTATAGAAGTATGTTACTCATGCAGACATCACCTGACATTAATTTCCTGGCAGGGAAAAGGAAATAAAATCTGAGAACGATGTCCTGTTCAGGAGCTCTCGTGGCACAGTGGACACTGTGTTGGATTGTTAACCAGTAAGTCCGTGGTTCCCACCCGCCCTTTGGAGAACGAGGAGGTTTTCTGGCCCCTCAAGATTTACAGCCTCAGAAACTTATGGAACAATTCTGCTCTGACCTACCGAGTGGCCATGTTTCATAATAGACTTGATGGCAGTCATGGATAACTATTCTTTGTGCAATTTTTAGTAGTTATATGAACTATTAAGTAAGCAATATCTTATCATGTTTCAAATTATCCCCAATTGGTGACTACTTCTTAACTGTGGCAATTTAATTTGACTTCTGTGTTTATCTGCAATTCAGAGAATGTATTTTTTTTCAAGTGGCAGGTTGTGCAAAGAAGGTTCAGAAGTACTATCTGTTTATGTTAGCTATTGCTTCCTGACTACTCTCACTTGGGTTTTAAACTATAGTAAGTTATTATTTCTCATGATTGTCTGAGTCAAATGGGAAGCAACTGGTGTCATTCACATGACTGGCTGCATCTGATAGGAAGGCTGGTCCTCAGTATTGAGAAGGCATTGCTCCCATCTCCCTTTTCTCAGTGATCTGTTATGATCCCCTTACCTTCCCAGAGCTTCTCATTTACTTGGCATCTAGCCACATATCAGATGGCTCTGTCATGTATGATTTCAGTAATGGTAAAAGGAAGAGGAACACCCTTACATTCATCATGAAAAAGAACATCTTATCATCTATCCTGAAATACCTCTCTTCAGTGATATAGTATCCATATGCCTATGAGAAAAAAAATCTTTTAATATGACTGCTACCCAAATTTGCAAACAAACCAAAGATGAAGAACTTACATATTAAAATAATCCAACATGTGCTCAAAATCCAATGATGGTTACTGTTGACTACAATTCAGAAGCTAGAAACAAAGAGGATAGATCAGCACTGAGAAAACATGGCTTTAGCCGTAGAAATACTGCCAGAGATCCAAGCCAATTCAAGAGACATCAGAAAGCCCCATCTGTGCTGAGCAGTGCACCTGCTCCTGGAACCTGGACCTGTGCTTTTTGTCCTAGACCCTCATGCTGGTCTGAGTAGCCCCGGCAGTAGTTTATGTGCAGGCCCATGTTGCATTCCTTCTCTATGTCTACCTGCATTGTAATACACAGATGTGTCTTCAGTGCTCACAGAGGTCAGGGCTAGGGAGAGCTGTTTTTTGAAAGAGTCAAGGTCATTACTACAGTGGCCTATAGTACCTCTCAATAGATTGTACTAAGAGCTGTATAAACCCCCAATAAAGTTGCTTTTAAAAAAAGAATTGTAAGACCAATCAATGACTTGTCCAATAGAAATGGCATGTTTAACAACATATGTGGCAACCACATACATGGACTTCATTCAGTGACATGCTAAGGAATCATATTGATTTCCATGGCAGCAAAAGATGACAATGAGAATCTCAGTATCATCAGTAAGAACAAGGCCATCCATCACTTGCTCATATGGAAACTCGATGTGTTGAAAAAAATTAAAATAAGCCCACAGCATTAAACTATGAATTTCATCTGGTTTTAAAAACCATCTCAAGTTTAGAATAGGTGCATTGAACACTAATGTCCTGGGACCAAACACATTGTAGAATGACATGACATCATGTAATTTAAACAATCTAATTTACAAGACAAGACAAGAAAGAAAAGTCAAAAATGGAGGTCAGAAGTGATTTTCAAACTTGCTCTTAAATGGAGAGTAGCTAAAAAAAACGGAAGAAATGATGAAATAAGAGCATTCAAATGTAGATGTAAAAAAGAGAGCTGGGAAATGCAAAGTAAAGTGTTATAAGGAAATGTATAAAGACCTAGACATTGAAAACAAATGGAAAGAACATACGTGGCATTCTCTAGTTAAAAATACTTAAGTAAAAACTCAAGCTTCGACGAGTATGAATTAAAGAATTTTATGGCAAAATATAGAATATTGCAAGATATTTCAAAAGAGGAATGAAGGAGTACATTTGATATGATTCCTTGTAACAAAAATAATTGGTCAGTGTTCTCAACCATTTCAAAAAGAAGCACCTAGTCAAGAACTAATCAGACCTGAGGAAGCGAAGCAAGCTTCATTGCAAGCGCAGACACAGACAGCATTCCAGGGCTTACTGGAATGCCACTGGAGATGTTTCTGTAAACAACTGCAGCATCCACTTGTCCTTATGGAAGACAGTTACCTGGCCAGTCAACTGGGAAAGATCCATATTCTTTTCCATTCCCCCCAAAAGGTGATCCGACAGAGATGGCATTATCATCACTTAATGTAACATGCAATAAAATTTTGCTTAAGATTATTTAAAAATTACTAAATTAGCACTTCAATTGGGAACTATTAGAATTAAAGCAACTATCCAAAAAGGAGGAACTAAAGGTAGTGTGTCAGACAAGATTCTCTAGAAAAACAAAACCAGGACACTAGTAATTCTCTTTATTAGTTATATAGATAGAAGGCTATATAAGATAAGAAATAAATAGTTAACTTATCTATAAAGCAATACAAATGGCTCAGTGCAACTCACTTGTGTAAGACAGCTAGTAGACTGGCAGTCCTTGGCGTCTTGTGGTCCTCTGTAGAGCAATTTAGGCTATCTGGCCACAAGCAGCAAATAGCAAAGCAGGTCAACAACCGTCAGCCAAAATACAGAGTCCCATAGTCCCCAGCTCCAGAGATATTCCAGGAGCGTGGCAAAGCAGGCCTTGAAAGAACCTCAACTCACAGCAACACAGTCCACGGATTAGGTCTCCCATGGTTTGTGTCACTTGGACATCAAGGCACTGGACGAACAAGACAGCCAGCTGGTCCGCAGTTCCAAGAGCAAGAGGGGAAGGGCAAGGCTCGCCAAACTATTTCTATCTCCGCCCTTTGATTGATCTTACATGTGTTCATTGGCCATGTTGTCACAACGGACCTACCTGTCTTCTTTGGCCATCTCAGCACAACACGCTTACCTATCACAGGTAGCATTGCTGATATCCAATAGATGTTGGTTGAAAGAGAACACCAAACTAATATTTTTGTGTGGTATTGACTATAAAAAGGGATCAAATGTGGATCATAACAAATTATGGATGACACTGCAATTGGAGCTCCCAATTGTGTTCATCTTTCTCATATGGAACTTGTGCAAAGACCAAAAGTTAGTCCATCAAACAGATCAAGAACCAAAAGAGAAGTGTATCATGGTTGTGCTCTTTCATTGTTATTCTGTCCGTGTGATGATCAAGTAAATTTGGACAATATGAAGAATCAAGTGGGTGATATCAGGTTTGGAGGATAGATCATAGCCAGCCTGTCATGTACAAACCATGCCGCCTCAGATATAATGAGAACTTGTAGCAGTCACTGGTGAAGATCAAATACTACGACCTTCAGTATTACACTTCAACATAAAGAAAAAAAAATCCCCATAACTTGACCAAAAATCCAAACCCTGCTGCATGAGTAAAATATTGAAGTTGTCAAGGACTTCATTTTATTAGATCCTCAATCAATACCCATGGAAGCAGCAGTGAAGAAATCAAATGACATACTGTGCTGGAAGGCAGGTGTGGGGGTTGGGAGGGATTTGCTATAAAGACCTCTTATCTTGAGGACAAAGGTGCACTTGACACAAGCCATAGAGGTTTCAGTTGCCTCCTAGCTGCAGAAACTGAGCCGTGATTAAGGAAGACTCTGAAAGAAGCATGGTTGGTCTTGAAAGAATTGCAGCCAGAGTGGCCATTAAAATGAGAATGATGAGATCTCTTCCACATATTTAGGGTGTGTTATTGAGAGAGACCAGTCCCTTGAGACTCCTCGTGACCTTATAAGACAGGGTAGAACAGCCCAAGAAGTTTCAAAGACCATGACTGTGTGTGCGAGTCGAAAGCCCTGTCTTTCTAACGTGTCGATCTGCAGTGACTCAGCGGCAGTGCGAGGGAGATCGTATTTGTTAAGCGAACAGGATCATATCCAAAGTGGACGAGCCTCCTTGAGCTAGATTGACTCAATCACTACCACCCTGGATTCAATAGGTGACTGGGTGTGAGGAGGACACTGGATGGGCAGTGGGTTCACTTTTCATACATAGGTTATCTCTTTGTCAGAACTGACTTGAAGGCACCTCACAATAACAAAATCACACTGTCCATGGAGCATGTCGCTTGGCTCAAAGGGTTATAGGGAAATCCCCCAGTCCTTTAAAAGACTAGTCTGGGCACGGTTACATTGATGTGTGCACCACTTTCCTGTGCTCAACGAGACACAGGAAGTTAGTGGGATTCAGAAGCAAGGTGGGGGTGGCATTTCCCATTTCTTACTGAGTGGAGAACTTTCCTGGGCAGGAGCGAAGACTAGCTACTTCCTTCATTACTTCTCACCAGATTCATCTGGCCTCCTTATAAGAAAAAGAAAGGGTAAAGAAAGAGTTCATCATGATAGATTCAGAAGTCACATTTCTTTAACATCAGCGCCCCTGATTTTGTGTGGTGAGCTTTCTCTCGTGTAAATATTTTTACAAAGATTTAAAAACTTTGGGGACTTCTGAATCAGCAGTTTTCAAGCATCTCACCAAATTTCCAAATTTTATGTGCAAACACACAACCCATGAAATTGTAGTTACAAAAGTACATGTAAAGTCACATAGATATATTTTAAGCTTCTGTTTGTGTGTAGAAAAGTTTTATGGTTAATTTCAGGGATTTTTATTGTTCATTTTGGCCTTATTTTAATATTATAGTAAGGAGGATCATATGTATTAGTTCATTTATGATTATTGAACTCTTGCGCACCCAAGTAGGAATAAGGAAGAGTTGTTGTTCTCAAGGAAGCAACAAGGTTCTAACACATGGGTTTTGGGGGTCAGACTTGGAGCCCTGCTGATGCTGATGCCCTACTGGGCTGCTGACCACAAAGTTGACATTCTGTATCCATTTGTCTGTGGAGACAACGGCTTTAGTAAATATTACAACCTCAAAAGTCCCCTGGATCAGGTCTACTCTGTCACGTGTAATTGCTATGACTTGGAATTGATTCAAAGGCCACTTACAGCAACATAGGCTGTTGCTAACAAGATTTCTGTTTTCTGGGGCTTATACAATTTAAAGCATTAATTGCCCAGTAGTTAGGCTAAGTGGATTTGATTCCCAAGAGTCAGTGCTTTAAAGGAAATGTGGGTATGTGTTTTTCTAATTGTTTGGTACACCATCGAGGGCCTCCGTTTTGTACTGGTAAAGTACTAACCACTACGTTTAAACCTAAACTTTCAAACTCTGCAGGAGAAAGAAGTGGCAGTCTATTTCCAGAAAGCTTAGACCTGAGACCCGTGTAGGGCAGTTCTAACCTCTCATGTAGGGTCATTTTAAGTAGGAACACTCTTGATAGCAGTGATGGGGGTTGTGTGTGTGTGTGTGTGTGTGTGTGCGTGTTTTAACATAATGCGAAGCAAATTGCTACCCAGTCAATTCTGACTCACAGTGACCCTCTCGGACAGAGAAAAACTGCCCCGTTTGGGTTTCCAATGGTGTAAACCTTAAGGGAAGCAGAAACCCTCAGCGTTCTCCCTGGCAGCAGCAGTGCCGTCCCAGGCGACTTACCTAGTTAGGCAGGGGACTAGTAATGCAAGCTCAAACCAACTCTCGGAATAAGCCCAGTCATCTATTTCTGAAAGGCCCGTGGTCAGCAATCTTACTCTACAACTGTGTGAATGAATGACAGTGTAAATGTGGGATGAAGATGCTAGTAGCTAGAGTAAAAATACTGTCTGAGATTCAGGTCACTTGATCCTAACTTTTGTTCATTTGGGGATTTTTTTTTTTTTACTTTTTTCATTGTGAGGTGGCTGACTGCAAAGCAAATCCATTTTCCATTCGACAGTCGATACACTTTTTGTTTCAGGTCATGGATTGGAATCCCCATTATCTAATATCGCCTTCTTGTCCTTCTTGTCTAAGCCTTTTGATCCTTGTCCTTGAGTTAACGTGGCCTCTGATCACAAAGGGTGTTTACGCTAGTGGTAGTGGCAGTTTTTGTCATTTTGGGGTCATGGAAGTTGATGTTCGCCTGGTCCATTGGACTATTTGTTCCCATGCTCCTTCAATTTTCATTTCCTGTCTTTCCCCAGCAGATGGGAAAAGCCAATAGTTGTGCTTAATTGCCTGCTCATGAGCTCTGATGATCCCAGTTGCTACTTATCAAAGTAAAATTTGCAACATTGTCTTTGTGGGCCATGTTATGCCAATTGACCCTGAGTGTCCCCATGACCTAAGCTTCCAGACTCAAGAACTAATCCCTTTCAGGCATTGGGTTACATCTAAGAAGTCCTCATGCATTTGTTCCCTGTGTATTCACCAACATATTCATGAGTGTATCCACAGCATTGGTAGATACACATGAAAAAAAATATCCTGAATCAGACCTACGCAGATTCATGGTCACAGTCTCACTCTCCACCCTCCCTCCCATCCTCATACATCCTGCATGTCTATCCATACAGCTAGCGGAGTCATTTTTCTGTAGGGCCCTTGTAGAGTAATTGTTATGAGTTGGGCTGCATTCTGAAAGATCAGCCGTTTGAAACCACCAGCCAATATATGGAGCAAAGAGGGAGCTTAACGGTTACTGTCTCAGTAATTCATGGGGCAATTCTTTCCAGACCTGTAGGTTCAATATGGGTTCTCATCAACTCGATGGCAATGAGTTCGTTTTTGTGTTTGGTTCCTGTGCCAAAAGACAGTTCCACTGACATTGAGTCCTTTCCGACTTACAGCAAGCCTAGAGTTGCCAAGGCGATAAATCTCTCCACAGATAGAAAGACTCACCTCCTGAACAACTCCTTAGGCATGAGATTTTAGATGTCTAGAATCACGTTTTCCAATGTCACGCTCTTTGATCTTGGAAATGCACCATCCTGTGGCTACTGAACACTTGAAGTGTCCACTCGCGCCATTAAGGAAGTTCTATTTGCTGTGAAGCTCAAAGGCACTCAAATTTAAATGGTCCCATGGGGTTAGTTGTTACCATGTTGGATAGTCATAAAATATAATAGAAAAAATAAAAATTGTACAATAAAGAGCCGATAATCACAATTGAATGCTTTTTAATTATGGTGAATCCTGTGGGGTTTGTACTTTTAATTCATTTTATTGGTGGCTCATGCATTGCACACACACACATGCACACACACATACACACACACACTGTGCCAAGCACCTTTGCTTGCCTTTTTAAAAGTAAGCATATTAGAATCTTTAACATGGTTAGTGGTGTTGACAAAGTTATTGTTTAAGTATGATTAGATCCCTCCTAGAATCTCCATTTTTGTTCTCACAAGAACCTCACTACCATGAATACTAAATTTACGTTAAATACAAGCAAGTTAAAAAAACAAAACATTAGGCAAATTAAAACTATAGTTTGACTACAAATGGCCGTGTTCTCAAAGAAAGGACAAAGATCTGTTTTGAACGTATGAATAACCAAGAAAAAGAGGAACACTTTATTTAGTGTTATTTTTAAAACATTTTCCTGATAAAAATTCAAATTTAGAAAGATAAGTTTTGAACCAACTCATTTAATAATAATAAAACTAAATAAAACTGGAGTTTTAGAACTAAAACTAGGAATTAGAGACAAGTTTCTAAAATCAGCTCCTGAATCCTCATCCTAAAATGACCAAATTTTATCACTTTATAAGATGATAAAACTTGAAACTACTTTGCTGAACTTTTGAGTAAATATAGTGATTGGAGGTGTTGCTCAAAAAATGTCCAAAAGGTAAGCACTGAGCTTCCACTTGTAAGAGC
>PVJH01003324.1:0-76674 GCA_004026705.1 Nesogale talazaci
AAAATATGTTGGCTTAGACAAGGAGTAACTTAATCCTCAAATATTACCTTTCTAGTCAAAACTTTTGCAGCAAAATTACTGAAGGCAATAAATCCTTTAGTTTCTTGACTGCTACTTTCATGGCATTGATTATGGATCCAAGCCAGGTGAAATCCTTGAGAACTTAAACTTTTTTCAATTGTTCATGGTGTTGCCTAGTAGTGTAGGGGCTACCAGTTGAGTTCTGATCCACCTGGTTGGCAGTTTGAAACCACCAGAAGCTCCTCAGAAAAGAGACTTGGTGTTCTATTCCAGTAAACATTTATAGTCGGGGAAACCCACAGAGGGTCCCTTTATTGTTTTGTTTTCTTTTTTTACCTACCTGTACAGTGGTGAGGATTTGAGTTTTCTTTACAAGTTGCTGTCCATACTGAAGGCTACTATCTTTGATCTTGTTCAGCAAGTGCTTCAAAAACTCCCGACTTTCAGCAAGCAATTTTGTATCATCTGCCTATCACAGATTATTAATTAGCCTTCCTATAATTCTAATGACATGTTCTTCTACATAGACTCTAACTTCTCAAATCATTTGTTCAGTATGCATATTGTTTTAAGTGTGGTGGAAGATACAACCTTTGCAAACCCCTTTACAGATTTAAAACTATGCAGTATACCCTTATTAATGTCACAAAACTCTCTCTTGTTTCAGGCAAGACAGATGAGTATAACTAAGTGTTCTAAAATTCCCGTTCATCTCAAGGTTATCCATTATATGCTATGGTCCACATTGTTCAGAGGCTTAACCTAGTCAATAAAACACAAGTAAACATCTTTCTGTTATTCTCTGCCTTCAGGCAAAATCCATCGGATATCAGTAATGATATCCCTCATTTCAAGTGCCCTTTTGAATTCAGCCTGAATTTCTGGCAGTTCCCTGTTAATGTACGGTTGTAACCTCTGTTGGAAGATGTGTCAGTCCAAGTAAACTAGAGGAACAAATTTCACAGACAGGCATATAAATATAGGGAAAAGATTTATATACAAGAGGAACAGGTCCAGTTCAAAGTCATAAGTCCGATATTAACCCATGTGCCCAAAATCAGTCTATAAAGTTTCCTTCCAACTCACAAAGTCACAGGTCAGTGGGTGCAGAATCCTGGCGCTGGCAGGGATCTCCACATGGTTCCTTGCTTCCAGGGCTCAGGGTCCATCAACAGCATAAGCAATTCATCACTGGCAGAGGTCTCCATGTGGCCACCCCAGCTTCAGAGGTCTGGCTCCATCAGGGCAAAGCCATGTGGTCTCTTTGCTGGCTCCTCCAGCATCTTGGACACTGCCATCTTGTCTTGTCTGTGATTCATCATCTCTGAGACTAACTCCCAACCACTGGGGAAGATAGCTTCTCATCTTCACCAGGGAAATATCGCGAGATTTCCCAGAAGTCTCAGGAGAAAGCCATGCCCACATAGAGGCCTCATTGTCTACTCAATAGCTATCTCCAGATTGACAGGCTAGACTCCACCCCTATATTTCAATCATAAAATTAACATAAGCACATTACTGCCACAGAAGAGCTTGAAAAAAATCTTGCATTTAATCTCACTGATAGTCATTTTCACATTTTCTTGATTCCCCTTTCTTTGGAATGAGTATAGATATGGCTCTCTTCCATATAGGGAAATAGCTATTTTCCAGATGTCTTTTCACAGATGAGTGCTTCCAGTGCTTCCTCAGTTTGTTGAAACATTTCCAATAATATTTCATTGATATCTGTTGCCTGGTATTTGGCTAAAGCTTTCAGTGCAGCTTGAAATTCTTCCTTTGGTTCTTGATCACATGCTACCTCTCGAAATCCTTGAAAGTCAACTCCGTTTTGGTACAGTGATAATTTTGTACTCCTTCAATTTCTTTTGCTGTGTCCTGTATTGTTCAATATTTTGCTCATAAAATCTTCCCCTCTTACAATTCATTTTTGTTCTCAATTTTTTCAATTTACTATATACTGTGTATGCTTAATTTTGGTTTTCTAATTCTAAGCCTCTGCATATTTCATTATAATCCTTTACTTTGTCTTATTGAGTTATTTGAAATCAATTTATCTTATTTAAATTTTCTTTTTGACTTCATCCTTTCTTTAGTTTGCTGATGATTGAGTTTCAGGTTTTTTCTTCTGACATCTATTTTGATTTTTTTCCTTTTTCCTCTCTTTTTAACAACCTTTTCTATCTCTTTGAATGATGCTCTTCATGTAGCCCCTTTTACTAGTGATTAATGTCTCACATATGTTCTTAAGATGTTCTAGGAGTTAAGGTGAGATAGAAGCAAGATAGTAGCTTGGCTCTTGTGAACTTTTAAAATTTTACCTCAATTTCAATCTGAACCAACATATGAGTAATTGATGATCTGTTGCACATTTGGTCATTGGGCTGTTCTAATTGCTGATATTGAGTTTCTCACAGATATCTTTTTCCACAGAGATACTCATTTGATTTCTATTTATTCCATCTGGAGAATTCATGCATACAATCAAAGACCTTTTCTGTTTTTGAAGAAAAGTATTTATTTGCAATCAAAATTTATTGGCCTGACAACATTCTAACAAGAGATCTCCAGCTTTATTTCTATTATGAGTGCCTTCCTACTTGTTTCCAACTTTTTCCTGCAAATTACCAATAGTTATTTGCTTATTAATGCACCCTTATTGAATGTTTACTCAACTTCAGACAGAAGGCATTGGTAAAACTCTTCAATTTCTTTGTCACTAGCTTTAATATTTGGTCCATAAATTTGAATAATAGTTGTATTGACTAAATTTCCTTGTAGTGTAATGGACATTATCTTAGACAGCATTGTACTTCAAGACAGATCTTGAAATGTCCCTTTTGAAGATGAATGCAACACTATTCCTCTTGAAACTGTCATTCTCAAAACCATAGACTATAAGATTGTCAGTTAAAAACCACCATTTAGACTCATTAGCATCTAGGATATCAATCCTTGTGTATTCAATTTTATTTTGGATAACTTCCAATCTTGTTACATTTATACTTCTTACTCTTATTTTAGTCATGACCCATCAGCAAACGAAGACCCCAAAGGTTTTACTGCTGAAGGTTTATTCCATCCACATCACTATGTATGAGTCAAATTTGAGAAGGCAGCTCTTCTACAGTCTTATTCTGAAGAATAATCTGACTTGAGATGATCATTTTCTGAGTTCTATTTCTGAAAATATTCTGCTTCTACTCATGATATTGTTATAATATTAGACAGTTTTCTGCTGCCTTCTATAAAGACTTTATTGGCTAATTACTTTGAAGTGGGCAATCTATTTATTTTTTATAGTCTGTTCTTAGTATGGATGCCCTATTGAAATGTGATCACTTTGAGTAACTCTGATGGTATTTTAAATAACAGTGACAGAGCCTCCACAATTAAAATAAAATGCAAGATACCAAGATACCACCATATGACAATTTCACAGATAAGGTCAACTCAGAACCCAGAACAAGAGAAGGATAAGTAGCAGTACACCATTCTAGGTCAACTGCTCTGCCACTTGAGCTGTATGATCTGACATATGCCATCAAGTGTAACATATCAGTGACAAATACAGATGTTGTTTTGAGTTTTCAGGAAGCCTTTATTAGTGAATGAGAGCACAGGATCAAAGCCCTGCTACCCTTTGTAGGTAATAACTCTCCTTTTGGAAATGTTTTTTTGGCTCATTACTGGAAGTGGTATATACAATATTGAGCTGAAGCAGAACCACAGCCACAAGAAATTTACAAGAAAATGTGACCCAAATGCTATGCTATACAGTTGTTGTTTTTCTGTTTTGTTTTGTCTTTTAACATTTCCTCCCTGTTCCCAACTGTATCTATGACATCATGGGGATTGTTTTATGATCTATTGTTTATGGGTGGTTGACAAATATTTCTCTGCATTAAGCAAGCATGACCCAAGAGAATAGCTGCCCTTTCTATCCTTGAAAAACAGTGATGAAGAGAAATCTCCCCACTGGGATTAACTTTCAGCAGTGCAAATGACTGTTCGTTTGGAAGGAAAAAAGGCTATATTTGAACTTGATTCATAGATTGTGGCCAATGGTTTGGCTGAAAGGATCATGAATGGGAAATTGATAATGGGGCAGAAATATGTGACTAAACCTTTCTGAATAGACCAAAGGATTACACTGATAAATAATAAAATAAACATAGACTAGCTCACAAAGGTAGACTTGGCAGCAGTCATTTCTGAGTGCCCAATGTGCCAGCAACAGGAACCAACATTTAATTTGGAAATCAACCGAATTGTGGCAATCAGCCCGCAATCTGATGACAGGTTGATTGTGTCAGGTTACTTCCACAGTGAAAAGGTTATTATTTTACTCTTATTGTGATAGACATTTACTCTGGATATGCATTTTCCTTAACTGTGAGCAATGATTCTACCAAAGCCACCATCAATATCTACCAGCATACTGTCCCATGCTAGAACTCCAAAGGCAGTCATAACAATAATTATTATTCTGGAAATTACAAGTTATAGAGGCATGATGTCCAATTTACCATCAAATGCAACATTTCAAGATCTATCCTGAAATACCATGCAATCTGTGATAGGTTAGTATTGAAGGAAAACCAATTAATGCAACTGTTAGCTTTGTTTATGCATCAACTATCAAAACCAATGACAAAGAACTGAAACCATTCCACTCTAATGGTTAAAACGTAAGTCACCTTGGTTAATAAAGCATTGTCCTATGACATAATCTAACACAGTGTGTTCAACTCTATGATGGAATCCTCTTTGAAATAACCAAGCAGTTGTGGGAAGGATAGACCTCCTTCATATAATCACAACTTTGCTATAACTAAAGGAGGGTTTTTTTCAGGGTGTGGCCTACTCAGTATAAACTAGTGAAAGCTAATCCACATGTGAATTTGGATCCTGCATCCTGTTCATTGGTCTGCAGTTATAACACTTGCTCATCTCGGGATCCATCAGTGAACTGCTGACCTAGAATTCATTTGGTCTGTCTCTGATTAATTCAGCTTCCTGAGATCGTCCTGCTTTATATTCCTTCTTCCTGGTCAACAATACCTGTAGTTACAGGGGTCATGAGGAGCTTTCAGCTTGAAATTGCACTTAACTTAGCCATCCTCATAGCTGTAGGAGTCATTTTTAATATAAATCTCTTCCATATGCACACACGTACACACGCCCCGGATTTTACTACTCTGGCAAACCCAGCCTAATATACTTACCAATTTATTCAGTCTAAAATGAATAAAATATACAAAATATGTAAGTTGAAGCCTCACATCCTTGTCGCTAAGGAAAATTCTGGTTATACTTCTTCCAAGAGATATTTGTTTGTCTTTTTAGTAGTCTATGGTAATTTTAGTATTCTTCTCCATCACCACAATTCAAATACATCTGTTCTTCCATTTTTCTTAATCGATGTCCAATTTTCACATGAATATGAAGCCTTTAAAAATAACCTGACTCGGTTTGGGGAATCTGATTCCTCAAAGTAACATCCTTACTCTTCAATACTCCAAAGGGGCCTTATGCAGTAGATCAGCCCAATTTAAGACATCTTTGGATCTCTTCACCTTGGCTCCCATGGACATTTTTTTGTGGATCCAAGAAAGAAAAATTCTTTGACAAATTCAACATTTTCTCCATTTATCAGAACTGACCTATGTTAGTCTGGCTAAGCTGGGGGTTTGTTTCTCAAATCCCAAGAAATTCATATGTATAAGAGAAAGTTTTATATAAAGGGTAAGTGTCCATTAAGAAAGTATCCCAAGCCAGTGCTACCCAAGCCCATAAGTCCAACACTAGCCCAGATGCCTGATGCCAGTCCACAAAGTCCTTCTCCATCTCACAAAGCATATGCAATGATGTCAACTGCAGGAGGAAAATCAAATCAATGACAGTGTAAGCATCTCAGCACTGGGAGGGGTCTCCCCAGGGCTACATCAGGTTAGGTCCATGTGGCTTCTCCTCAGGGATATATTAATGCAGGAAGTGAGCCTTGCAGGGAACTGACTAAAGTAACTGAAACTGGTCCAACCATGAGAGAACAAGAGATCCAAAACTAGAAAGGTGAGGCTCACTGAGCCATTGATCACTCTGCCCTTCAATTAATAACACCTCTCTTTATGGGCCAGGATGGCACAATAAACCTTAACTATTTCATTACCAATTGGTCCAGTTGTGAGGATTTGGGTGTTCTTTATCTTGAGTCATAGTCTATAAGAAGGTGTGATAGATAGATTTATTGTGTCGATCTGGCTAATAAGCATATGGGGGAATTCATAAAATCACAGTTAAATTGAAGGGCAACAAGATAAATGACTTGGTGAACCTCACCTTTCTGTCTCTTGCTCTCTGATGATTGGACCAGTGTGCAACTGCCTTAGCTAGTTCTCTGCCTCAACTTGTGAGTTACACTATTGTGGGACACCCAGCCCATGGACAATGTTTCTATAGTTTGAGGTTCCTTTGCCACATGCTTTGCCACACTGCTGGTGTATACATCATTTGAACTGGGGCATTGGACCCTGCCATCTGGGAGATTGTTGGGGACTCATCCTGCTATTTGCTGCCTGTGGCCAGATTGCCTGTATTGCTCTACAGAAGCCTCAGCTCTCTGCTTTCTTGCACCCAGAAGCCCTCGTGAGTTGAATAACTGCCAGCATTTTAACTGTCTCATGGAAGTGAGTTGAACTGAGCCCTCTGAACTACTCTGTGGACTTATTAGCTCATGTTGTATATATCTATTCATCTAGAAATCTAGATTTTAGATCATATATAAATCATAAGTGTCCTGTGTGTTAGTCTGTGTAGACTAGAGAAACAAATTCATAAAAACACATATGGATATAAGGGAAAAGTTTATATACAAGAGGAATGGAACATTGAGAAAGCATCTCCACCCAGTCCAGTCTAAGATCATAAGTCTATAAAGTTTCCTTCTGACTCATGAAGTATGTGCAATGACACCAAGATAATCATAAGCCAGTGGATGTAGAGTCTTGTGGGTCCAGTGGCAGTAGAAGCATCCCAGTGCTGGCAGGTGTCATCCCCTGGGTGAGCGGTGGGAGGGACGTGAGCTTAGCAGCCGGATCTGCTGCTACATGGGGAGAGGGGAGTCAAGGGAGAGTGAACAAATAATATTTCAAGTGGATAAAAATAGTAAACATATAGAAGAATTATATCACACATTAACAAGCTTGATCTAATGGAATTTTTAAATCTCACCATAGAAATAAAAAATACAAATTTTTAAGATAGATAAAATATTTTGATGTTAAGAAATTGATGTTTAAAAGTACAGAACATGATTATTTAAAATCATTATGAAAAAATACTATCAAACCAATTTTAAAAATTATGATCCCATAGCAATAAGAATAAATGATACTATAAACTCAGAGTTTTATAGCATAAGTGAATTAGCACCTCTCAAGAATCGTCTTTATATCAAGAGCATACACAAATAGCAAACTATATTTAAAGAATAATAAGGTTATTGTGAGTAAAATAGAAATGGTAAAGGCCAGGTTAATAGAAAATTATAGAAAGAATTAAGGACTTACCTATTATAATGAGCACAAATTAGATATTTTCAACCTTAAATTATTTAAAACTATCTAGCAACAGAAAACTCATGTTAATGACACTTTTTGCAAAACATAAAATAATGCAATTCTATGTAACTTATTAGTGCTAGAACTAATGATGAGAATATAAAAAATGAAAAGCATAGACTAATGACAGTAAATAAGTTTTAGGCCTCATTCCAACTCTGATTCATTAGTAGTAGCTGCTGACAGTATTATGTAAATAATGATTCACTAGTCTCATTTTTATTGACTGAATATGACATCTGCCATAAACACATGTGGCACTACAGATGATAGCATTCCCATTCTTGCTATAAATAAATCTTTTTGAAATGATATAAGTATAAAGTTCCAACTAGCATCAGAATTAATTTCAAGAAAACTATATAAAAGAGTCATCAATTTGATACAATTAATTTGATACATTCCTCTTAGGAATACAAGAATGGTTCATCTTGGGAAATCTCTTAAGATAATTTATCACATCAGTGGATCCAAAAAGAACAGCCATATAAGGATTTCAAATGATGGTATAAATCTAACAAAAATATTCAGATAAAGGATTTTTAAAGTTTGTAATGGAATTTTTTTCATCATGATAAAAATCCTCTGTTCTGCCAAAAATGTATACAGCATCTTTATAGTGTTTCACAGGTGGTGTTAACACCACAAGAATAGTTTTTAATTTGTTGCTTAAATTGTTTGTTTATCTTGAGTTCTTTTATACCATTTTAAACTTTCTAGGAGTCTTGGTGCAATATTGAACCACAAACTGAGTTACCGACCATGGCATCAGCAGTTTTAATCCACCGGCCACACTGCTCATTGAGGAAAAATTGAGGGTATTGCTTTCCTTTCGAGGTAAAGTTTTGGAAATCTTAAAGTTCTAGTTTTCAAAGAAACGCAGAAACTAGCAAATCTTAAAAGCAAATTAAAATGGACAAATAATTTTTGCCCAACATCATGCATACCTGGATTTTGCGTTCCCCGCCCCTCCCCACCCCCAACCACCACACACACAAAAATAAGTGTCATAGATTAGGAGCTAGAAAGCAGAACTAATGTATCTTATATATTCCTGTAATACTTGATGCAGAGCATTGCTAAAGTGGACACCTAAGCTGAACCACAAATATTCAACTTTTTAAGCAACATGTTCCTAGCCAGATTAATACCAAAACTTGCAGTGTGCGGGAATTTTGGGATTCAATTAATCTCAGTTGAAAATGCTCCTGCTTCTTCTCTTATGACTTAAGACAAAGCAGTATGATCAACCAAACTTCCAGACAGAGAAAAGGTCATGTGTTATTTGAAAAAGAAATAAAATAAAAATACTTGGTTTTAGAATATTGTCACATGTCAAATAGCTTCTAAACTTTGATTTAGAAATCAAGAATCTTATTTTATTTAACATTGTATTCATACAAAGTACATACAAGACTAGATTCTTCAAAATGTCTTGTGGACAGATAATTTTTTACAGGATTTATAAAAGCTCATTTCTTGCAAAAAATATAATGATAATTTTATTTTGTAAGACCTTTCAAAATTACTAACTAAAATATTGAAATCTATTACTGGTTTAATTTGTCTATTTGATCTCATTGGTGAAAACTCTTGTGTTTTATTATACTAGGAAATTTTACTTCTAAGCACCTTCTAAATGCCTCTTTTCTTCTAGTTGGCATGTCGTTAATGCTATCTTAATCTGGATCCATAAAATTTTAATTATTGAAAACAGTCTCACTTTAGTAATTAAGACCTTGTCTTATTCTTTAAATAATTCCATTTTATATTGGATTCAAAGCATGCTATCCCCATTCCCATAACTATTAAACTAGTAGTTCCTATTCTGACAGAGAAAGGAAACTGGTCTCTGCTTTCATGTGACACTAACTCAGTACTTTTATTTTCATATTGGGACACAAAGGAAAGAGTCCAGAGGTACTTACTTCTTCACATGATTGCCCATGTTTGACTAACAATCTGAATAACCCCATGTCCCATGTAGGAAACATGATGCACGTGCTTCTGGCTGTCACTGTGTCTCTGGCTTAGCACTAACAACCTTGATTGACTATTTCTTCTGCATTTCAAGTGTCTTAATTCTGCATGAGGTAAATCTGCTGCAAAAGACCTATTTTGAGCATTGAAAACCAAAGATGCTACTTTGAGGACTACGGTGTCCCTGACCCAAGCCATGGCATTTTCAATTACCTTTTTTGCATGAAAAAGACATAGAGGAAGGAAGGCTGAAGAAGAGTGGATACATTTGAATTGCGGTGCTGGAAGGGAATATTGACAGTACCATGGGACTGCTAACAGGACAAACTGCTCTGTCTTGGAAGAAGTCAGGACTGGCAAAGTGGAGGGCCAACAAGACAGGGAACGGATTTGGTGAAGCGGAGGGACAGCAAGATAGAGAAAGGCCCTTGGCGAGAAGATGAATTGACACAGTGGCTATGACAACGGACTCGGGCATAGGACCAATTGTGAAGATGGCTCATGCCTGGGCAGTGTTTCGCTCTGTTGTACATACGCCTGTTTTGGGTCAGAACCAACTCAATGATACCTCGCAACTATTTTGTTTCTATCCTGAAAGTGACCTTTGCTAATTCTTACAAGGATCTTTCATTTCTCTGAAAGAACTCCAAGAATGGGAGAACCACCTGAATTGCAATCATCCCCTTCCTTGCCTACTCAACTGTGTCCCAACGCAGTTACCTTATCCTCTTGGCGCTACTGGCAAGATTTGAAGGGTACACCTGAGTCCTGGTAAAGGAAACACTGTGTCATGACAAGGGGAGTTGATCTGAATTCTAATCACAGCTCAGTTTCTTTTCCGCAGCCCCTTTTGTTGCATAGTGGGAGAAGAGACTGAACTGATTGAATGATTCAGCCACTTCATTATTTAAAATAGGCACCCTATCTACGTCAAGAAAATATAGATCTTAGTTAGGATCTCAGGAAAATTTCTTATAAATCTAACCCTGTGTTAGGAATTTATGAAAATAGGGATAGTATATCAGTGAAACTTTAATATTCTATTCTAATCTAAAATCCAAAAATATATGTAAGCATGTATCTTGATACCTTTTTTATTGTCAAGGATGATATGGGGATATTTTACCAAAAGAGATGAGTGGCTAATGTTCTTTTGGGCCATTTTCAGTTGCACAGTTGACATTTAAGCATAAATAAAATATTCAAAGTAGCATGAAAGGTGCAAATTAGAATCAGCAATAGCTCTGGCATCAGATATATTAATATCATTTTCTGAAGTTATTATCCCCTACAAAATTCTCTTGAGAAAGACAAAGAACGAGCTATATAATTACACAAAATATAGGCATCTTACAATTGCTTTCTGTGAAGGCTTTAAAAATGATTGCTCTCTATGTGAATATTTTAGTAGTTGTAACTATCTAATTAGAAATACTTAGGTGCAGTAAATTTTAAAGTTTATTCCATCTACTACATATCTTGAATAAATCACACCAGTGGTTAAGCAAAGGAAAAATATTCAGAAGTTTAAATCAAAGTGAAGGAAAACATACTATTTTCAATTTTGTAGTTCTCATACTTTCTGAACCTCTTAGATTGACGGATTGTCTTCACCACACCTATGCCTCTAAGGAGCATGTTTGGTTTTCTCATTGTCACAGAGAGAAAAGTGGTTTTCTGGTAGCAATACTAACCTTTTTGCTATCTCTTACCACCAAATTTGACACAAATGGAATACAACAGCCTATAATTTTCCCAAAAGTGGCACCAGAGATGTGACACCATCTTAAATTACTGTCAGCTCTATTCCTCAAACTGATGGTTTACTGCTGAGAGAGGCAAAGCTGAAGATGAAAACTCTCTCACATTGCATACATGAGATTTCTGTCAACATGTGGAATATTGGAAGTATTTGACAACACCCTGACTATCACGATCTTCAAGAACAACTCAAGCTGTGACGAAATAAAGAGAAAATTGACAACTAAGTAAGATTTGTTTATTCTAATTGAAAAGAAAATCCAGAACCACTTTGATAATATAAAATATGTTATTATTAGTAAGATTACTAAGTTGTAAATAGGGCGTTAGTATGCCCATGGCAATGAGATTTTATTTGCATAGTGAATTGTATCACAGTGGACTTTACACCATTATATACTTCAGTACAAAACACAAAGCTTCACAGCCTCCGATTCCAAAAATAATGAGGTGAAGTGTTTTTTTCCCTCATTTTTCCAAGAAATAATCAAGATTCACAAATCACCTTATTTGAGACTACATGACTAGTAACAGAATTTGAAATTATCGTCTATATAATAACTTTTGTGGTATAAGGCAGTGGTGGTTTAGAGAAAGATTCTATTTTCGGGTAGGAGATCTGGTTTAATTCTTAGTCAATGTAACTCAATTACAACCAACATTCACCTGTCAACCAATGGAAGCCCTGAGGATTACAAAGGCCCAACCCATTGTTTAGGGAGATATCATCAGTTTTACTCTGACATGAACACAGATAACAATGGCCCATAGTTCTTTTCATGACTTGGAAGCACCAAGGAGTAAGGCAAAGATACTCTTCAAGATTTCAGCCATAGTTCAAATATAAGACTCAGATTCTGGAAAGAGTACATATTGGTTGTGGGGGGCCTTAAAAATCATGTGCTAATTGTATGAAGTAAGCATTCATATGAACCACTATCAAAAACAGGCCTTCAGAAGAAGCTACATATGCTGCTCTTCATTGTGTAGAGTGGGAATGGGGACTGAAACTTGTTGTAAAGTGTGATTTCAAACCATCATTTCTTTCTCTTAGGAGAACTCTTTGTTTAGGCCCTTTCATCAACGAGTCTATCCTAGACTTCTTACTGAAAAGAGTCAGGGAGGAAAGGGGGATCAGGAGGAAGTATATGCTCTTTGCGGAGCCCGAAGTCTTTTTTTGGGGTGGAGAAGGGGGTGTCATTCTTGTTTTCTTTAATCTAATTAGTAAATCAGGATCCATTCACTCCTGCTATGACTCAGAGTGGACTCAGTGGCAGTGAATGGGCTGTCAGCTTGATTCTGACATCCAGTGACCCTGCACGACAGCATAGCATTTCCCCATAGGATAGAGAAGGCTCAAAAATGGTACAGAAGCAGACTTTCACGTCTGTCTCCCTTGGAGATTTCAGTTGACTGTCTAGTGCTTTAAACACTATAGTTCCCGAGTTCTCTAAGCTATATATTTAACTACAATTGCAAGTAATAAAAAATCAAAGCTGGCAAATCAGAAAGGAATGGCATCACTTGGTTTATTATCTCAATCTCTTCAGCATTGCACTGATTAATGAGGAGGCAAAATTGGAAATCAGGAAACTTGAGGCAGAGAACTATCATTCTGGTTCAGAGCCTTGTTAACTGATAGCAGATACAAAAAGGAGAATCTTGGGAGTTTAAGTGGGTATTGGCTATCTGCTGTCTAACCAAAAAGGATAAATGCCAACATTTTGGCCTCAAGAGTCACAGACACTGCTTATATTCCTCTCTTATTATATTGTGTGACCAGAATAGAAGAGAGAGCTTTAAAAATCAATGCAATATAAACATTAGTGTCAGAGAGAAAATCAGCAGCTACTTAGCAATTTCTTTTCAGTCTTGTGAGTTTCTTAAAAGGTACCTTCCAATTATTCTATAAAACCTTACTTTGGTAGTCATGCCATATGGTCTTTCTGAAAATAATTTGCCAGTGGCTTTGGCTAGCAGAATCAGCACTAAATGCTAGTGAAGTCCTGCATGTTAGACCTCGCTCCAGTCAAATGGATGCTTTTATTGCAGGGAAGGATTCAACATGAGCACAATGAGATGCTCTGGAATTTCCATTCTTCTCAATGTATCCACCACTTGCTAAGAAAATGCTATTGTGTAATAATAATAGTAAAAGCGAATATCTTTATAGTATCCTTCCCCTAAAACAAGATCCTTCTGAAGTCAGCCACCATCTCCCTCATGCCATCTCCTCTCCTGAATCTGACTTGAATTTCTAGAATCTCTGTGCAAATTAGTTGACATCACAGTAAGATACTGCTACATACTCATTAAAATAACTACAATGAAAAGTGGTATGGTAGTAGCTTTACAAACTGGAAATTGCACACTAATATAAAGTTTATGAAGTTTTACCCACTTTAAAATAAGTTTTAATATTTCTTATAAGATTAAAATTACAACATAATGTTAACATTGGGGAAATAAGAATTTACATTCACATAAAGATTTAAATATTCAAAAGTAGTAAGAAAGGGAACAAGAAGAAAGGAAGGAAAGAGGGAAGAAGGAAGTCAGGAGGAAAGAAAATAAATGAAAACAAGAAAACTCAAAGGTTCATTGTATTTCAGGGCTCTCTTTAGACGTAAAACCAGTGAGGGGGAAATATAGAAATATGCATAAAGAAATTTACCTTTTAAAAGTGGCTTACACAGTTAGAGAAGAGGGTAGGTCTATTCCAGATCAAGTCTGCGAGTCAGCTTTTAAGTGGAGCATTTTCCTGACTCATGGTGTTCTCAGGGCCAACAAACCATGAAACAAGAAGACAGAGCAGGAAGACTATGACAAGTGGATGCAGAGGTAAATAAATTTAGCATTGGCAGGTGAGATTGGCACATTGGATGGGTACGAGGGTTCACAAGCAATGTGGCAGGCAATCAGGTTGTGTTCCAAAAAGTAGAGGTGTATGAACCTGATGCAGAATCCAGACAAATAAGAAGAAACCATCCACATTTATTTACATATGAAGCAAGTCACATGCACACATAGCCAAAAATCATCAGGACGTGATTGACGGGTTGCACTAAGCCCTAATCTCCCACAAATTCCTTGGCTGCTCACGGTAGAATCCATCATGGCATAGCTTATACTATATAAGGTCACATCATGGGGTGACCTAGAGTGCCAGACTTCTAAGACTCGGCTCAGCCAAGTTGACACAAAACTTAATATCAGATCCACCATTAAGTGGGTGGTCAAACAAGTTCTGTTAGATTTGTACAATGGATATTGAAAAATAAAAATAACGAATACATTTCTGTGCAGCAACTTTAGTAGACTTGAAAAATAATAAGAAAGAAATAAGCAAGGCATATAAGAGTGCATACTGTATGTACACACATGTATTAAAATATGTAGGGCAGAATAACCTATTGTGAATGAAAGTAGATGAATAGTTACCTGGCAATAGTTATGAGCATAGTTATTATTTAGAAAAGAGCACAAAATAAGTACATATTGAGATGAAACAAATTCTACTCATTATTGTGATGCTATTTGTTTACATTGGCATATAATTAATCAAAACACATAAAAGTGTTCATTTCAAATAAGTATGCTCTATTATATTTAAAGAGCCCTGGCAAAAACTAAGTATGCCTACCTTAGTCAGCAAATAGAGACACTATAATCAATAAAACATAAAATATCAAGGATGGTATCAAGAATATAATGGTAGCTACTTTAACAAGATGTGAGGAGGATTCATATTCAGCATCCTAATGGAGGTATGCTGCAAAGTTCAGCAATTCACACCCACTAGTCACTCGACCACCAATTGCCTGGTAGTATGTTGCACTATGGTGGCTTTTGTATTCTTGTGATGCTGGCAGCTATTTTAACAGGTACTTCAAGGGTAGCAGAGCTACCCAAAGTGAAAAGGTTTCAACAGAGCCTCCAGGTGAATAACAGAGACAAAGCATGGTTTTGAGTAATTCCCACATGAATTCTTAAGGAAATCTCAAGAACAGATTTGATGCACTGTTGAGCATTAATGACAGATCTGACTAAACACATGGGAGGACACCAAGAACATCATTTATGAAGTTAACAAAATATCCTTAAAAATACAGGAAGGAAATAAATCTAAATGGATATTGGAAGAGACTGAAACTTTCCTTAATCATAAAAGAGCTTAACGGTGTGCAGCTATCAAAAGATATAGCATCCAGGGGCTTAAAGACTTGAAGAGAAACAGCCATGTAACTGAGAAGCACCATGGAAGTACACTGGTCTGTGTGATCATGAAACTTCTATGGGATCAATTATCAGGCATTACATATTCAGAACAAAAAAATCATATCAATGTGAAGGGTTGGGGGAGTGGAGTGGAGACCCAAAGTTAATCGGTAGCCAATTGGACATGCCCTTAAAGAAGGATCACAGGTAAGAGATGAGTCAGTCAGGGTGCTGTATAAAACTGACAAAACATATAACTTTCCGCTAGTTCTTTAACGCTTCTTTCTCCACTATCATGACACCATTTCTACTTTACATATCCAGCTACACGGGTATAGCTAAGAGCTCACAACACAGAAAATTGAGGACAGAGAAACCCCTCAGCACCAATAATGAGAATAGTTCCACCAGGAGGGTAAGGGGAAAGTGGGGAACTTAGGGGGAACCAATCACAATGAAAGACTTATGACCCCCTCCCGGGAGGACAGACAGCAGAAGAGTGAAGAGAGATATGGGTCAGTGTAAGCCATGAAAAAAATTATAAATTATGAATGATTCATGAGGGAGGGAGAGAATGAGGGATGGGGGAATGAGATGATACCAAGGGCTCAAGTAGAGAGAAAATGTTTTGAAAATGTTGATAGCAACAAACGTACAATGTGCTTTCCACAATTGATGGATGTATGGATTGTAATAGGAGTTGTAAGGGACCCCAATAAAATTATTTTTTAATTATAGAATAGTTAAAGCACATAGAAGAAATGATGAAATCAAAATAGCTGAATACACAATATTTCAAAGTGTAGATTGAGAAAACAGTGTAAAATATCTTAATGAAATGTGCATGGGGAGCTGGTATTTAAAAAAAAGAACTAGAGGAAAGGGGGATAGAGGAGCTTATACCAAGGGCTCAGGTAGAAAATATTTGGAAATGAATATGGCAACATGTGTACAAATATGCTTAATAAAGATGATGTATTGAATGTTATAAGAATTATAAGATCCCCAATAAAATCTATATTAAAAAAAGAGCTCAAGTAGAAAGAAAATGATTGGAAAAGAATAATGGGAACATATGAATAAATGTGCTTGACACAGTGGATGAATGTATGGATTGCGATAAGAGCTATAAGAGTCCCCAATAAAAGTACTTAAAAAAAAGAAATGAGCAAAGACCTGGAGTCAGAAAACCAAAAGAAGATCACACCGTGTATCTGAAACTAAAGGAATTCTAGAAAATATTCAAGCTTCAAGTTGAATTATTGAAAGAGTCTATGGGCAAAATATTGCATGCAGCAGGAAGCATTTTTTAAAAAAGATGGAAAGACCACACAAAGTTACTGTGCAGAAAAGGACTAGTCAACATTCCAACAATTTAGGATCTAGCATAGGAGCAAGAATCAATATTGCTGAATCAAAGGTAGTTGGAATAATTCCACTACCTTTTAATTTTCTTTGTTCACAAACTTTTTGAATTTCAAGCTCATACTGGAAGTGTTAACCAAAACAAGGCTCTAGGAGTTGATGAAATAACATTAAAAATATCATTAAAAAGACAGGAAAGAAATAAATCTAAATGGATGTGGGAAGAGACTGAAACTTTCCTTAATCAACAACCCAAGGAAGCAACGGGTGCACTTGTCTCTGCCAGGAAATGTGGAGGACAGCTGCTTAGTCAATTGGCTAGAAGAGATTCATATCTGTCCCCATTCGAGAATGTTCAAACTATAGCGCACTATCAATTGATATCACAGGAAAGTAAAATTTTTCTGAAGATCAAGGAACAATATTTGCAGCAATATATTAACAAGGAAATACCAGAGGTTTAGGCCTCATTCAGAGAAAGACATAGGACAAGTGAATCACTGGTGATGCCAGATAGGTCTTGGCTCAAGGCAGAGAATGCCAGGAAGACATTCACCAAGTAAGAACATGCTAAATGCAAAAAAAAAAAAATAAAGTCATAAAGGATCTTGTCTTTCTTGCATCCACAGTGAATGCTCATGAAGGAAGCAATCAGGACATCAATAACCACATTGCACTAGATTAATCTGCAGCATAGGATAGCCTAAGAGTGTTGAAAAGCAGAAATGTTGCTATGAAGAGTAAGTTACGCCAGATCCAATCATGTTATTTTCCAGTGGCCTCATATGCATGTGAAAGTTGGATATTGAATAAGGAAGAATTAGTGCATTTGAATCGTGGTGCTTGAGAAGAATATTGAATGTACTGTGGATGATAAAAGCACAATCTTCTCTGTCTTAGAAGAATTATGAGCAGAGTGCTCCTTAGAGGTAAGAACGGTAAGATTTTATCTTATCTTACACACTTTGAACATATCCCTGAACAGGGACCTCATGCTTGGTAAAGTGAAGTGGCAAGAAAAAAGAGGAGGGCCCTCAGCAAGATATATCTCCACAGTGGCGACAACAATGGGCTCGAGCATAGGAACAAGTATGAAGATGGCCTAGTACCAGGGAGTGTTTCGTCCTGCCTTCCATAATGTTATTATGACTTGGAGCAGAGTTGATGGTATCTGACAACAACAGCAACTGTAATTTTGCAGGAGAAAATGAAGGTTGTCTGTTACTATAAAGATTTTCAGTCTCTAAAATCCTTTGTTGAGACATTTTGCACAAGTTCCATGGTGGTGTGTTTGAAGTGGGAATAGCGTCATCATTGTTGTATTTTCATGGGCAAAATTTCTTGTAAAATTACATGGAATAATTCAAGAAGTCAAATGGACTTTTTGAAGTCCATTCAAGGAATAGGAGAACTAAAATTTTAAAATAAAATCTATTCCAAATATGATGAGAAAGAATAAAGGCATATAAGTAAACTATGGTTTTATCTTTAATATAATCATTAAGCTGACATTTGCTTTGTGGTCGAGTGAAATTTCTTTTTTTTTTTTTGAAATTTCTTAATATGATTCTTCCACCCAAGTCTATGTAACTCCCACCAAATGATTAGCTGAGGCTATGCGAATAGTGTGTCACACTAATAGAAAGAACTTGTCAGTTTTCATTACCATCCTCTTGGTGATAAGGATAAGCCATCTTTGAAGCAGAAGAGGAGGGAGAAACCCAAGGGATTTGGAAGAGCACTGCCAGAGGGGGCGGAAACCAGATGCATCAGAGAATGGCATGGAGACTCAGAGAAGCAGCATTGAAACTGCGGAGTTCTTTCTCCTTCTCTGACCTCAGTCCTCTGACAGAGTGACAGGCAGGTTGGCTTCCTTGCCAATGGAAGTAAAATTCAGGATCATGCAGTTGAGAGACAGAGGATCAGGAAGATCTTGGGTTTTAACTTGGGAGATCCATGAGGGTTTCCTTACCATTTTCTGTTCCTAACTTGTGGGAACCTACTGACTTCCCTAACAAATCTAATTGTGAGTAATGTATGTGAAATCTATGTAAACATTGCAATAAATTATCAAACCAGAATCGATTTAGAGTATGGAAGGAGTGGTTTGTGTCAGAACAGATCATGAAGGATGTGGCCTGGAGGCGTGTCTCATAGCCTTTCTAGATTAAGAAAGCCAGAAAAGGTCAGATGTGTTCACCTCCATTGCCATTTAATAGAAAAAGGATTGAAGTTGTGAGGGATTTTTTTCTGATTGAGTCCACAATCACACTCATGGTCCAAAGATCAATAATGCATGAAATGGGCTTAATCATCTGCACAGGAACTCTTCAAGGTGTTGAACATCAAGAACATTACTATGAGGACTAAGATGCACTCCAGCCAAGCTATAGACTTTTCAATGATCTCATATGCATATGAAAGTTAGACATTGAATAAGAAAAACCAAAGAAAAATTGATGAATTTTAATTATAGTACCAGTAAAGAATATTGAAGATCTCATTGTGCTAATCTGGATTGGCTACAGAAACAATTCCTAAGCACCCATATGTGTATAAGAAAGAGTATTATATAGAGTAATTGTGCATTAAGAAAGCATCCCAGGCCAGTCCAGATCAAGTTCACAAGTCTGATAGTAACCCATATGTCCAGTACCAATCTATAAAGTCCTTGTCAGCTCATGAAACACATGCCATGACACCAAATGCATAAGATCACTGGCCAGTGGGTGGGAAGTCATGTGGGTCCAATGGTGTTGTAGCATTTCAGTGCTGGCAGGGATCTCCACGTGGCTTCTCCAGCTAGGACGCTCTGGCTGCCATCAGCCTCTCTCCATGTGGCTTGTCCATGAGGATATCTTACAGAGACTGAAAGTGTGTCCCATCTCAAGAGAGCACCTCCAAAAGAAGTCATCAGACTGCCACCTGACTCACAGGCTAGCCTTCACCCCTTCACTCTTTATCTTCTCAAATTGACAAAAAGATTAAGTAAATACCACAATCATGGACTGCCAAAAGAAAAAAGAAATCTGTCTTGGAGAAAATACAGCCTGCATATGCCTTAGAAACAATGATGGTGAGACTTCGTGTCACATATTTTGAACATAATATCAGGAGGAGCATGTCCCTGACAAAGGATATCGGGGTTGTTAAAGTAGCAGGGTTCTGAAAAGGAAGACCCTTAACAAAATTAACATGGTGGCTGCAACAAATTGATAAGTATTTTTCACTCATTAATTATTTTGCTACCAAAATGATAAGTGAACTCAATAATTAAATGAACTCAAATTTCCACATAGAGTTTTGAAAACGTTAATATTTTTAAGTGATGTGGTACTTATATAATTGTCAGTTTAAGGATTAAGCATGTAGGCGTGGAGTCTAACCTGTCAATCAGATCATAACCAATGAGGCCTCTGTATGGGGATGCATTCTCCTGAGAATTCTGGCAAATCCTATTCTCTCTCTCTCTCTCTCTCCACCTCCCTCCCCCCCACCCCTCCTCTCTCCTCTCTATCTCTGCTGACTTCCCTGGGAGACATTGCAGCTGACAAGACACATGGAATTGCCCTAGTACCCTGAACCGGACAAGCCACATGGATGCAAACAGATCTCTGAAGCCAGAGAAGCCAAAGAGAGACACCCCCACCCCCACAAGCTAGCGCTGAAATGCTTACAACACCACTGGATCCAAAAACTTTCTACCCACTGGCTTGTGATCATCCTGCATTTGGCTTCATTGCATGTGTTCTGTGAACCTGAAGAGGACTTTACAAGTTGGTGTTGGACATAGGGATTATTATCAAACTTATGGCCCTGGACTGACTGTTTGGGATGTTTTCTCAATGTTCAATTGCTCTTGTATATAAATATCTCCCTCATATACAGGCTTGTGGCTCTAAGAATTTGTTTTTCTGAGCTACCCAGACTAACACAAGTGGTAAGTGGTATGTTCTTCTTTTCTTAGTAAAGAGCATAGCTGTTTCCCCATTTTTGATTTTAGCATTTTATACTCAAATTTCCCAGAAGAGAAGTTTCCATAAAAGACCTTATATTTATAAAAGATGGTAACTTTTCATTCAAAAACTAATTCAAAGAGTGCTGCTCATCATATGAAATTAATCTTCCACAGTAAAGATCCATCCTAAAATTGTTACCCATGTGGGAGTACAATGTGCCTTCTTTCTATATTCCTGCTTGGATAGTGAGAGCATATTCATATCGATTTTCAGCAGTCTAAACCATGGTAACATATGAGTGTTCACTCTTTCGTATAAAACAATTACACTTAGAAATAATCTTTTGAGAAAGCTAGAAGGCATTGAGGTGAATGTATCTCTGAGTGTAATGTTCTGTGCTAATGAAAAAAGTAAGTGACCGATGCTTATACTCTCAAAAATATTTTGTGCAGTAAAATTAGACATATCTTTAATATTCTGATAGTTGCTCACTGATGGCAAAAAACAAAGCGCATATTTCCTATGTATGCCTTAAGCAGACATTGAAACCATATGGAAATGACTGCTATAAAGATTAAAATGAGAATAGGTTGCAGTAGATGGCAATTCATTATTTGAAAGTGCCAAGCAAATCTGTGTGAGAAAGACAAGAGAAAAAGTATCGTCAGTTAGAGCATATCAGTAATGGGTATTGAGATAGATTCTTGGCACTTTTTTATTTTATAAGAGAATTTGAAAAATATTCTAGAGTAAAGCACTTTTAATTGGAAAAGAATATCTAAATCATTGTCATAAATTATTAATTAAAGAAGCTATAATTAGCATAATAATAGAATAATAAGATAAAAGTATATCTTAGGTGGAGCACAGCTGGCATGGTGGGTTATATGTTGGTCTGCTAATCACAAAAGTGTATCTTATCATTGCTAATTATCTTTGTACACCTTTAGCTTCCAGATAAGTCAAGATAATAAATATCCTAATTTTGAATAGGGTGCAGGTGTGTGTGTGTGTGTGTGTGTGTGAGAGAGAGAGAGAGAGAGAGAGAGGGGAGAGAGAGAGAGAGTGTGTGTGTGTGTGTGTTTATAGTCCTTTGAGCTGTATGAAGACCTATAAGATGTGAAGTGGTATGTTACCATTATGTAATTCTGAAATGTTCATTCTTTTCCCTTTTGGCATCATAGATAAAGTCATGCCTGTCTATGAACCTTAGCATTGTCTTGCTTCCGCTATCCCCTACTCTGAACTTCTCTTAAATCAATCTCCATACCTCTATTCGTTTACTGTTTATCTATTCTCTGGCTACTAAGAACAACCCTTTCCAAGCTTTTCAACTTTCTTGACTTCTCCCTGGAATGTTCTTTTTTTGGTTTTGGTTTTGGTTTTAATCTGGAGCTCCCCCAAATTCCTACTATTACCATGAAATTAATGCTATATTCTGAATTAAATAAAAGTTATCTTCTTAACTATTTTAAACTCTACATGAATTTCTAATATATTTACTGTGATTTTGCAATAATCTTCTAACAACAGTAATAATAATGAAAGAACATTACATAACATTCACCATGTTCCAGATAATCTATGGACTTATGTGAACTCATTTCATCCCCATAGGAAGTCAAGGGTGTTTGCCTATAGGATGTTAACTTAAAAATTCAGAAAGATAAAGTATTTATCATTTTTAGTCTGACACTTTGACTTGATGGCAATGCATTACTTATTTTTGTTTGTTTGAATGTGATTTTTGGCTCAATTTCTTAGAGTCAACTATGTTTATAAAATATATTTTCTTGCATCAGTCCCATTCAATGAAACTTTTAAAGGGCACCATTCCTGAGTATTCGGAACTTCTTATGTTTCTTGGAATTTCTAATACTGCATTAATTTTCTTCTTATTTTCCAAACACTTATACTCTTCTCATTCTCATTTACAGCAGGCAAAATATGGGAATTTAAGAAATATTTGTGCTTAGACCCATTGGATTATAGCAGCCAGCCCTCAAGAACATTTCCCAAGCATTTGGTCCACCCTTAACTTCAGTGTGCCTTCTGGTGCACAGTTCAGCCTCACCTTGATTATCAGGGTCCCACTTTAGTGCTTACTGCTTTTAAGCATTCTGTAGTAGGGCATTTCCTGGTCTGCGTCTAGTTTATCCAGCACAGGAATATATGAAGATTTAACCTGTCGGGTACTATTGCAATAATGGGGTGTAGAAATTGGAAGTTAAGGTCTTTAAAAGATAGTTTTTATGCTTCTTAAAATTTCTGGAATGTATGAACATCACTGATAGTAGCAGCAAACTTGATAATGTGATCTTACCTTGGCATTTTCTTCTTCCTTGTCTATTTCCCCTTCTTCCCTCTCTTTGGTTTCCTAGGTCAAC
This sequence comes from Nesogale talazaci, assembly GCA_004026705.1. Classification (NCBI taxonomy): domain Eukaryota; kingdom Metazoa; phylum Chordata; class Mammalia; order Afrosoricida; family Tenrecidae; genus Nesogale; species Nesogale talazaci. Next base: position 23,314 of record PVJH01003324.1, read on the forward strand.
ACCTAAATGAATGACATATGCAGATTTTTGTCACAGGGCTGCTTTCAGGAAAATTGAAACTAAACTAAGTGGGGTATCTTTGTGGGGAATGGCACTTATACAGGCTAAGAAGGATTCTTTTAAAAACTAATCAGCTTTGTGATGTTTATTAAATCATTTACTTCTCAGTCTATGTGTAAGTCTTTAGTCTACTTCGGTCAGTGTATTTTCTTTCTTAGCTGTTATAATTTCATGAAAATATATCTGATGTTCATGTACTTGTCTAAATAAACAGTTGTGAATTAAAAAATCAGACCTTGGTATTCTCTTGGGATTTCACACACAAGGTGTGCAAATGAAGCACTTTTTATTTCTTGAGTACTCTTCCCAATATATTTTTAACATGTAATTATTTTTATGGATTTTCATGACATCCTATTTCTAATCCTCAGCTTGTTCATCTAGAATAAATTTCTTAATACCTTTTACCTAGATTTTTGAAATATTCATAGATAGTAGGCTATATTGCTTTGCTGTTTTATGGGGAAATATCTCAAATATACTTAAATATGGTGAATATATATCTAAAACTAAAGTATAATTATAGAGATGCATTTACTAAGCCTTAATCGGACAAAGACAAAGACATATTACCTGGATGAGGGATACCATAGGCATGATACCATATGGCATCCAAGGGTTTATAGAAAGATCGGCACTTCAGAGGACATGAAATTATAAGGGAAAGTGATAATAGTATGATTTAGATCACTACATCACAGTTGCAGGTGGAACTACAGAAAAAGTAAAAGGATCATGACTGGAATGTGTCCATTATTCTAGAGATAAAAGTTTGCAAGATTTGTTTAGGGCCCTCTGACTATGGCAGTCAAGATATGAGTCATAATCATGTGCACCCTGGTGCCCCAAATTCCATCAAGGGCCCACTTAGATAAATCCTTAAGAAATAGAGTAGGGCTGAGCCCCGGTGGCGTAGTGGTTGTGCGCAGGACTGCGGCCCCACTGGGATGGAGGTTCAATTCCGGCTCCCAGGAGCAAAGGCTGGGCCTCCTACTCCCACCACCTGAGGGCAGTGATGCCTTAAAAAAAAAAAAAGAAATAGAGTGTCCTTCCCTGGACTGGCTTAGGGGAATAGTAATAATCTACTTTCAAATTCTGGTGGAGGTCAAAGTTATTCATATTCCTGATTAATGGCAAGAAATAGATAAAAGGATGTTGAATCTAAGTGTAGAGTCAAAAATGAATTTCTGGCATTCACTGTAAACCAAAGCCCACTGAAAATCCAATTCTCAGAATTTAAACTCTAATATGGAAGCTACTATATACAATATCCAACCTGATAATGAAGCCTGAAACACTATTGTGGAATAATATTTGATCCAAGGGATTCTACTCATATTATTCAATTAAAAATCATTTTCTGAGAGACTCATACAGCTCTTATACAAGCCCATATATCAATTGTATCAAGCATAGTTGTACAAATGTTGCCATCGTCATTTCCCAAAAATATACCTTATATTTGAGCCCCTGGTATCAGCTCTTCTTTATTCTCTCCTTTCCCACACTCCCACCTCATGAACCCTTGATAAATTATAAATCGGTATTATTTTCATATCTTACACTGACCTCTATCTCCCTCCATCCACATTTTTGTTGTTTGTCCCCCTCATGGACTGGGGTGGTGGGATAATGTATTGATCATTGAACTCAGTCTCCTCTTTCCCCCCCACCTTCCCCTACCCTCCTGGCATCACTACTCACATTTCTATTCCTGAGGGGATTATCTGACCTGGATATCATGTGCCATGAGCTCTTATCTGTACAAGTGTACATGCGCTAGTTTACCCAGAAATGAAAGTTAGAATTGTGGTCACAATAGTGGGGGGTAGTGGTAAGAAGGCCTCAAAGAACCAGAGAAATAACGTGTGTTTCATCAGTGTTATACTGCACATTGGTTGACTCATCCCTTCCTTGTGACACTTCTGTGAGGGGTTGTCCTATTGCCTACAGATATATTTTTGAGTCTCTTCTCTAACCACCCTCATCTCAACAATATGGTTTTTGTTTTTGGTCTTCTGATGGCTGTTATCTGATTCCATCAACACCTCATGATCTTATAGACTGGTATACTTCTTTCATATGGGCTTCTTGCTTCTCTGATAGATGGCCATTTGTTTAGCTTAAAATCTTTAAGAACCCAGATGCGATATTTTTTAATACTCAGGAACTATTTGCTTTCTTCAGCATGTTTGCCTTTTTGTCTTCAGTAATCATGTTGGGAGGGTGAGCATCACAGAATACGGAATTGTTAGAATAAAATGTTTTGCATTAAGGGAGGATTTGAACAGAGGTCCACAGTCCATCGACTTCCTCAAAGTATCGATATATAAGTATATGTACAGAGGTCAATATCTCTATTTTAATTAATTAAATTTTTTACATATGTTCACACCTATATGTGTATCTTTATTCCTAGCTTTGCTTCCTATGTTTTTCCCTGTTTCCTTTTACCTTCCTTTAGTCCCACAGTCATGCTATCCCTTCTTTTGCCTCTTTGCCATTCCTCTTAGTGAGATTACTGTTGCCCCAAACCCTCCTCCTGGCTGCTGATTTTAATTCCCTAGTTGCTCCCCTGTCTGTGGTATTGTTTGCTCACTGCTTCCTTCCCTCACCACAGCCTCCCCACAAGTCCCTCCATCAGTCCTGTAACCTTCTCCTTGGGGTTACTTCCCATCCTTATCTTATATAGGTAGGCAAAACAAAAATAATGAAACAAAACAAAAAGATGAAAGTTTCAAGGAAAATGACAAGAAAAGGCAAGCAAAAAGAATGAAAAAGCTTGCATAATTCCAGGTCCGCTGACGTTTATGACTATCTCCTCTCCAGTCCTGGGGGAATCTGGCAACTGCCACTCCTAGCCAAAATCTATTGGGGAGAGTGCTCCTCAGGGACTTTATGACTTTGTTTTTGCTTCCATTGCTGATCTGTTGTGTCCCTTCCTGGTTCAACTTATTATTAATAAGGATAGGACAGGAACCATTCCTGATCATGTGCCCTGTTTTGTTCTTGGTCACAGTTTGCTCTAGTGATGGGAAACACCACGTCTCAACATGTCGTCCCGACAGTCTTCTCAGCCTTAGCAGCTCTGTGCAGGGATGCTGTCTTCAGGAATTGATGTGCCGGTTTAAGGTCTAGTTCCTCACTCTCTCTTTTTCCTACTTGGTTTGCTTCTGTATGTACACAGCAGAACAGCTCCTTCCTGCAACCTGTAGCTTTAGTGTTGTCCTCTGTAGCACAAGCTTCCAGGGAGGGGGTTTAGACCTCTTTTTTCATGAGTTGTTTCATGTGGTTATGTTGTCATCAAGTTTGGCATGGCATGGTGAGGTCTGTAATTACACTCCCATTTCTGTGGAGACATAAACAATACCCTCCTCCTGAATGGATTAGTACCCTGCCCCCCAATACCATTGTCTCCCCCCATTTTTACCCTTTTCTCCCTTCCAATCTCTCCCTTTCTTTTTGTTGAGATGACATGTGCATCCTTGTGTTTAGTCTGTCCCCTTCCTGATAGACTGTACCTCAGCCTGTCCAGTGTGACATAAGTATCTTTTATACCTACTGTGCTGACTATACTCAGCAGACTCATGTGGTACTTGTCCCTTTTGTGATTGGCTGTTTGCTTTGCATAATTTTCTACAACTTTTCCAACGAAATCATGTGCTTCGTGTGATCTTCAGTGATTTTTAGAGATGTGTACAACTCCATTTTGTGTATGTGCCAGATTTTTCAAGTCCACTCATCTATCAATGGACATTTCGGTTGTTTCCAATTCTTTGTGATTATGACTCACAATAAGTAATGGAGTGCAGACAATTGGTTGTAGTCTATTTATTTTTCTTTTTATCCCCCTTACTACACACCTCCCCCCATTTTTTTCTCAAGGTCTATTTCTTACTTCTTCAGGGTATATGCCCAGTAGAGGGATTGCTGGCTTGTAAGACAACTAAATTTCTATTTGCTTTAAATATTGCCAGATGGCTTTCTATGGTGGTTGTGTGTCTCTACATGGCTGCCACTAGTGCAGGAAAGTTCCTGTCTCACTACAGACCCTCCAACATTTGTTGCTCTCTGATATTATGATTTGGGCTAACCTCAAGGGCTTTAGGTGTTATCTCCTGACTGTTTTAATTTGCATTTCTCTAATGGCCAAAGATCAGGAACATATTCTCATGTGCCTTTTGACCATTCAGGTCACTTCCCTAGTGAAAATTCTTTCCAGATCTATGTCCAATTCCTCAAAGGGTTAACAGCTTTCCTCTTTTCAAGACTAGAAGGATATTGAGATTTTAGTAATAAACTCTTTATCTATTATGACATTGCTAAAAATCCTCCCTCAACCTGTGGGTTCTCTTGTTACTCACTCGCCAAAGTTTTTCAACTCACATACATGTTTTATCTTTAGTATATCCCACTTGCTAAACTCAGGTTCACCTGCGTATCCTTCCCTATTACAGTTAGCCTATGTATTCCTTGGGGCAAGCTTCTTAGGTTTGCTTCTTAGGTTTAGCTTCCTCCATTGATGGTCCTGGCAATTTGGGGTATTACTTCTAGGTCTATGATCCATCTGGAGTTTGTTCCTGTACATGGGATAAGTGAAGGGTCTTGTTTCACTTTTCTGCAGATGGATAACTATTGTTTCCAACACCACTTGTTAAAGGGGGCATTCAACTCTCACTTGATGTTTATTGGGCCTTTGTGGAAGGTAATTTCTCCCTATGCTGATGATTTTATTTCTGGGTTTTCTGTTCTTTTCTATCTATCATTACTCCAGTATCATGCTGTTTGGCTGCGTTGTAGGTATTGAAATTAAGTGAGCCCTCCATCATTGCCCTTCTCCTTGAGGAGTTCTTGGCTAATTCTGGGTTTCTTCCCTCTTCATATGAAATTGGTGGTCAGTTTTTCTAGTCCTTTGAAGAAGGTTGTTGGTATTTGATTTGGGATAGCATTAAACTTATTTTTTACCTTGGGTAATATTGATATCTTTACTATATTGAGTCTTCCACTCCACTACCATGAAATATTCTTCCATTTGTGGAAGTCAATTTTTGTTTCCTGTAAGAGGGTTCTGTGTTTTCCTTGTATAATTCTTTGGGGTTATTTGTTAGCTACCATATTTTTCAGATCATAAGACACACTTTTGTCCCCCAAAAGTGGGGGAAAAGCGAGGGTGCATTTTCTGGTCTGAAGGTGTGGATACTCCAGCACATTTTAGTATACTGGTACTATTTGGTTCAGAAGATTTTTTCTTATTTCCCTGCTCTAAAAACTGGGTGTGTCTTATGGTCCAAAAAATACAGTATATCCCTATATACTTCAATTTGTTTTTTGCTATTATGAAGAATCTTGTCTGCTTGTTGCTTTTGTATCCTACCATTCTTCCATATTCCTCCATTGATGCCAGCTTTCCTATTTGGAGTGTTTGGAGTTTTCATGTATAGAATCATGTTATCTTTAAATAGTTTCACATCCTCTCCCAGGTGGATGCTTTTAGTGTTCTTTTGCTGCTTTGTGTTGTTAATTAGGAACTCAATATAATGTGAAATAGAAGTGGAAATAAAGGACATTCTGTCTGGTTCCCTTTTTCATTAATAATATTTTAATCCTTTCTCTTTTGACAGTAATGTTGTCATTCGATAAATAGCTTGTATTAACTAGAGAAATATTCCTTCCATTCCTATCTTCTTGAGTGTCTTATTTAGAAATGGATGTCAAATTACTTTCTCCATCTATCAATATTATTATGTGATTCTTATATATTTTCCTCATTAATGTGGTGAATAACATTGATGGATATGGGGATGTTAAACCATTATTGCATCCCTGGGATGAATCCCACTTGATCATGGTGTACGATATGTTCTATATCTCATTGGTCAATATTTTGTTAGGGACTTTTGCAACTTTATTCATTAGAGATATGTTTGTAAATCTCTATTTCTGTGGGATCCTTGCCCTGTTTGGTTATCAAAGTTATACTGGCTTTGTAGAGTGAGTTTGGGAATTTGCCATCTTTTCTTTAGCTTTGAAATAATTTGGGAAGGATTGGGGCCAGCTCTTCCTTGAATGCCAGGAGATTTTTTAGTTGTTAGTTTCTTGATAACCATATCTATTTCTTTTACTATTATGAGTCTGTTGATATTCTTGACCTCTAATGGGCCAATTTAGGGAGGGGTGGTTTTTCCAACTATTAGTCCATGTCTTCCATGTTGTTGTATTCATTAGAATACAGACTTTCATAGTACTTTGTGATTATCCTTTTGGAATCCTTGTTGGGGTCCACTGTGATTGAACTCGTTTCATCCCATATTCTGGTTATTGATATTTACTCCCTCCTTTTCTTGATTAAGTTTGTCAGCTCTCTTTTGATACTATTGATCCTTTTAAAGAATGAACTTTTTGTGGCATTGATTTTTTTTTTTTGCATCATTCTCTTGTCTTCCCACTCATTTAACTGAGCTTTATTACTTCTATTTTTTTGTTATTGGGCGGGTTGTTCTGTTGATTCTCTTCTAGTTGCTAGTGGTTTTGTGATACTATATTGGTCAAAGTCTCTCTTCTTTTTCATGTAAGCATGAGTTGCTATCAAAATTCCTCAGATAACTGCTTTTACTCTATCACATAGGTTTTGGTATGATATATTCTCATTCTCATTAATTTCTCATAGCTTCCTAATTTCTTCTCTAATCTGGGATAGTACCTAGACTTGTTTCAGAAGACCTATATTCATACTCAAATTGTTTGCCCTATCTTGCTGGTCATCCTTTTATTAATTTGCAGCTTTTGGGGATGGTAGTTTGAAAGTAACATCTCAATGACCTCTAAGCTTAAATTGACTCAGGCTTGCCTTGTGATCCAGCATGTGGTCTATTTTCAACAACAAGCCATGTGTATATGAAGAGAACGTGAATTTTAAAAAACTTAGGTGGATAGCTCTATAACTGTTTATCAGGTCTGGTCTCCTGATTGTTGTGTTTATCTCTCTAGTCTCCATGCTGAACTTTTTCCAGGTGATATGTTTGGTTTTTTCTTTTTGTGATAGCAGTATGTTAAAGTCAGCCACAATGATTGTTGAGTCTGTGATTTCTTTTTTCTAATTTTGAATAGAATTTATTTGATTTCATGAGTCTGTTTTTAGGTGCATACATATTTATAATGTCCACTGATTCCTGGTCTATTGATTCTTTGTGCATTATATAGGGCCCATTCTGTCTCTTCTTATGGTTTGCATCTTCAAGTGAATTTTGCCAGAGATTAGGATTGAAACCCCTGCTTTTTAAAGTTGCTGCTTGCCTGGTAAATATCCTGTGAACTTTTTATCTTAGACTGTTTTTGTCTGCGAGCTTAAGATGTGTCTCTTGCAAACAGTAGATTGAGGGGCTAAGTTATCTGTGCCAGTCTGATAGCCTTTGTCTTTAAATGGGTGAATTCAGGCAATTGGCATTCAGAGGTATTATGACAATCTCTGGATTCATTGCTTTTCTCTTGCACCTTGTGTTGTGTATTCTTTTATGGAGTGGGGGCATCACTGCCTCTGGTGGTTGTGGGTGCTACCCAGTGCTGCTTCTGAGAGCCACTGCTGGATTTGAACCGCCAAACCCACGGGCCGCCATCCTGCACTCAACCACTACGCCACTGGGGCTCAACACTGTGTTGTGTATTTTTATCTTCCTTCATATCATGTTTATGTGGAGGTCTTCATTCTTGTCATCTTTTCCCTCAGAGGAAGTGTTATCTTGGTAGTTGTTTTTCATGCATTGACTTCTGCATGTAGTTTCATTATATGGCAATCTTCTGCTTGTCATTGGTGGATATTGGTCTTTTGAACACAGTGGGTTAGCGTGGGTTTTTTACAGGATTGAGGCTTGTGGCATATTCTTTCAGCTTTCCTTGTCCAGGGAGACACTTACCTCACCATCTAATAAATGGCTAGGCAGCTAGAGGATTCTTTGGTTTGTATATTTTTCCTTTCAGCTTTCAGAATATGATCCTTCACTATCACTTCCTCCTCATGATATCTGCTGATAACTCTGAGCATATTCTTACCTAAGCATTACAAGTGACTGCCTTTTAACCTCTTGCTGATGTTAAAACTTTCTGTTTTTTTCCTAGAACTTTGAAAATTTTACTATTATGTGCCTTGATGGGTTCCTACTACGGTTTAGTCTAATTTATTTCCCCTCTGCATCCTGTAGAAGTGCCTGATACACATTCATTAAGGTGCAAAATTTGCTTCCAGAAAGTCCCTCACTACTTTAACTGATGACTTCTTCATTGTGTTTTGTTCTGGTAGACCAATTGTTCAAATGTTGTTCATCTTCATAGCACCTGTCATTATTTTCAGGTTTACTTTTGCCTCGTTGACTATCTTATCTGACCATCTTTCCCCTTTTTTTTTTGAAGTTGGTTTCACGGTTCTTGAGATTGCTGGTACAATTCTCTGCTTCTTCTAATCTGATGGTGAGGTCTGTTATCTTGTGTTTTGCTTCAGTTGTCCCTTCCATTTTGTGTTTTGCTTCAGTTGTCTCTTCCATTAGTTCTTGCATTTCCCTTTGGTATATGGATTTCATCCCCTGTATAATAGTGTCCTTAGTTTGCATTGACTCCCTCAGATCCTGTATTACTCCAAGCATTATTCTGAAACCCTCTTTTTGTGGCAGATCAACCTCTGCTTCTTCTAAGAGTATTGTTTCATTTAAGAATTCCTCCACTATTGTGTTTTTCTTGTTTTCTTATTGAGAGTGTTTGAGACATGTTGTCTCGGTTTTGTTTTGGATAAATTTGGTGAAATATTTCCAGTAGACTGAGGGGCCCTGAGCTCTTTCTTTTTGAGACTAATAAAAGTGATTTTGATTTGGGGAACTATTTGTAGCCTTCTATGGTGGTGGGTTAAGCTACTGTGTAGATGCCGTGCCACAGCACCTCAATGGCAGGTGTTGGTGGGAGGTCTCATAGTGTAAGCTGTGGTCAGCAACACCATGTCACTGTGCTGGGAAGGGGCAGACCTGCAGCATGTATGTGGACCAGGTTTGCACTGCCTTGCCACTATTAATAGTCTTTCAAAGACTTTCGGTTGATCTCAAAACTGGTAAAGTCTGCTTGAGCTGTATCTTCTAGCCCCTGATGGATTTTCCTGTGTTGTTATGTGAAAATTCTAGGCTTTGCTCCTGGGATCTGAGTTCTGCCTGTCTTGTTATGGTAGTTCTATGAACCAGGTTTCTGATGGCTTAAATTCAAAGTTACAAATGGTAACATAACCTGGGATTGAAAGCATCTTGTTTATTTGTTTTGCTTATTTTTTAATAATGGGGTTATTGGGTGATATGGGGCCAGGGATGTGCCTAACTGTTGTCGAGGAAAGGTGGAGGAGATTAGCTGAGTGGGTTTGTGGCCAACTGGATCTGAGTTCTTCCTCCCTCCCCCTGGAGGCACTCCCATGTCACTCCCAGCTCTCTCTTGCACAGTTCTGCAGGCTGTGCCCAGGAATCTGAATTCTGTCACAGGCAAGTATCCAAGGGGCTCTGCAAATGCTGCAAATTAATGTCTCTCTATCATTACCCATGCTGGAAAGCTCTAGGCTGGGGAGAGGGGTAAGGTGGATAGCCAGATGCTTTCCTGGATGGGGAGGGGAGAGGCTGGGACTAAGAATGAAGGAGTGGGCAGGAGAGAAGAGAGTAGAACTCCCACGTGAGTTCTTATGGCTAGTTTTCACAGGATCTCGAAGGGTCTGCCATTATGAACATCTTTACACTGCAGACTGGGAAACTTGTTGCACACTGCAGGTCTTGGATCTTGGGCAAAGGAATGGGTGGTGGATGCTGTCCCAATGGACCTGATGAGGGATTAGTGGAGCCCATGTGAAGATGAAGTGAACTTAGAGCATTTCAGTGAGTTTGTGAATTGCTCTGTGGGTAAAAATCACAGGGGGATGTCTGAATCAGATCCTAGTACATTGAATCTCTTTTTAATCCCTAACCTCCCAATATTGGCCTCCTTTCCTCTTATTTTTCTGCTGTGGCAATAGGAGCACTGGGTAGGTGATTCTACCTGGAAACCATCCTGATTCCTCCTTATATTATTCATTTGTGTGTGTATATATGTATATTCTTTTCCTGAGTTTATATGTAATTTTTATATATTTACGTAAATTCAAATGCAAAGATAAACTAAAAGAAAAAGAAGGAAATATAATGAAGCATGCAAAAGAAGGAAAGATTAACCCCAAGAAGATTAAATACTTGGTAGAAGACCCTATGACTAGTAAGGAGATTTATGGTTTAACCAAGGCATGCTGTCTGCAAAGGAGTATTCTTTGTTTTTGTAGCAATTTTCAATAACGCCATTAAAAAGAGCTAGTTATTTAAGAGTTACACATAAATAGGTTATGCAAAAGTAGGGTACTGAATCCAAGAGAAAAATACACATGCTAGTACCTGAATCTAAAAGCATTTCTTTGCCTGCAGTTTGAAATCTACCCAAATATGGAAACCAGTATTAAGGACTTCATGAGTGCTTTATCCCCATACTTCTGACGATTGAAAGGCCAAAGAGAAATCCCAAGGAGATGGGGACTACCACTTATCTATCTCCCTGGGAAGTTTAGAAAGGCAGAAAAGAGCAATTTGAGAAAGATACATAGGTTTATTGAAAGAAGCACACACAGAGAGTTAGGATGTTTTAAGGGTGCCTCCTTAGAACTAAGACTAGAAGATAGAGGGGAAAACCCTCCACAAAAAAAAAAAATGCCCTTTTGTTGTTACCACAGAACTTGTATCAAAGACAATTGGAAAAGTTATTGCTACTATTTAAATTGTCCATTGGAATGATCTAACTTTTGCAGACTTTGTATATAGGCACGCTTCTTTTATTGTTCTCTGGATTCAACAGACAAATCTGATAGCATATCTGTAGGTTTCTCATCTCTTTTTATCCTTACCACATATGTAAAAAATGTTGTTTTCCCACATTATTATAATTTTCTAATCATTTCCCCCTTGAATACATATTAAGGAGAAATATCACAATTCCACCCAGATGTATCAAAAACAATCTACTCTTTGGCTTTGCTCACTTCTGGATTAGAGCTTCACTTCTGAGCACTGGTCTTATAGAAGTCTGCAGATTGAACTGAAAACCTCAAATTAATTTGCAGTGTCCCTCTGTGGATTAAGCCTCCAGCAAATTTCTTCTGACTATAAAATCAGACCGAGTGCAATAGAAAGTGAATTATTGTCACCCCCACTTACCAACCCAGGGCAGGGAAATCTCCTTTAGATGTTAACCTGGGTGTGTTCTTGTTGGAGATTGGCATACTGGGGTTATAAAGTCATGAGTTATGCCTTAATTGGTCAGAAAGCCCTAGGTCAATCATATTGGCTCTTTTCTGTCCACTGTAGTATAAGTTTCCCAATCATGGTTGCATTTCCTCTTCTATCGTCCTGCCTAAAATGTTGATATATTGTTCTGTCATTAATCATGCTTTATGACAGCTTTCTTTGTCCTCCTTTGTTCTAGTTAAGGTCCAATTCACGATAAACCTATTGGTACCATTAAGATATGGTGAAAATTGTTTCAATCAGAATTATGTGTCTTTGTCCATTCTTTTCCTTTTTAAGTGTAATTTTCATTCCTTCCCTTTTTAAGACTTATTCAATGTTTTCCTTAAATTATATTTGAGATCTGGAGTATAATTTTTGTATGTGAATCACTTCTACTAAAAATTTGCTGTGCTTCATTATTCTGATAATTGATATCTTTCATTAGTGTGATATGTTTTTGGAGAAATTAGTGGGACCCAATTTCACCAAGAAACTATCTGTCAAAAAATGTGAATTTTTTTTTTTGGGGGGGGGCATCACTGCTCTCTGGTGGTGGGAGTAGGAGGCCCAACCCCACTGCTGGAATTGAACCTCCATCCCAGTGGGCTACAGTCCTGTGCACAACCGCTATGCCACCGTGGCTCAGCCCACAAATGTGATTATTTGACTAATTACTTAGCATAGCAGTCAAGAAGAGTTTTCAGTGCATTGGCATGACTTACATGCTATGGCAGTCACCTAATCTGGTGTCAATTTGAGGATTAAGAGTTTAGGGGTGTCTAGTCTGATAGTCTGCAGATAGCTAATGAAATCTCTGTGTGGACATTACTTTCTCCAGAGAATTCTACGAAATCCAACTGTATTTCCCCCTTGGAGGTGAGAGACTCCCCCTCCTCATTCCCTTGGAGATGCTCTACTGGTGAGACACAAGGCTGACTCGCTGAGGGACATTGCGTTTGGCAAGACACATGACAGCATGCTGATAGACCCTGAGCCCCAGATACTAGAGGAGCATGAGGAAACAAGACTTGGCACTCACTAGCCTGTGATTGTCCTGGTGCCATTGCATGTGCTTTGTGAGTCTGAAGAGGTTTTTATAGATTGCAATCAGAAATATGAGCTAATGTCTGATTTATAATCTTGGACTAGACAGGATTGAGGTGTTTGCCTCAATGTTCAATTGTTTTGTATGTAAACCTTTCCCTTATATACATATGTGTGTCTATGAATTTGTTTCTCTAGTCTACCCAAACTAACTCACATATTTTGTTTAGGCAAAAATACTGACCAGTCTTTCTTGAATCAGAGGTGGGTCATGCAGGATGGAAAGGTGACTTGGAGAGATAAAATCATGCCAAAGGAGATTGCCTGAAGGGAATGGTAACTTAAAATGTGAAGCCAAAGGATTTATAAAAGGGAGTGGTGATATCGGGAGGGTGGAGGGATGGTAGAATAGAAAGAGGGAAACAATTTCAGGGATCTACATATCACCTCCTCTCTTGGGTACAGACAACAAGGAAGTGAGTGAAGGGGCACATCAGACAATGTACAATATGGAAAAGTAATAGCAATTTATAAATTATTAACGGTTTGTGGGGAAGGGGGAGTGGAAGGGAGGGGAAATATGGGGAGCTGGTACTGAGGGCCTAAGAGGAGGGAGGATGTTTTGAGAGTGATGATGCCAACAGGTGTGTGAATGTGTTCTGCACACAATTCACATATGTATGGATTGTGATAGGAGATGTATGGGCCCCCCATAGAATGATTCATTTTTAAAAAGGAGGGGAAAAGAGGAGCTTATACCAAGGGTTCCAGCAGAAAATATTTGGAAATGAAGCTGGCAGCATGTATACAAATATGCTTGATACAAATGATGTATGAAATGTTATAAGAGCTGCAAGAGTCCCCAATAAAATAAATAAATAAGACAAAAATAGACAAACAAAAGGATCCAAAGAAAAAGAATGTGCTGCTACATTAAGTGCAGTAAAATATTACTGATGGAGATCTCTGAAGAATATTTGAAAACACCCAGGAGGAGGAGGCATAATTTTAAATTATTTTCCAATCCCAAAATGTATAAATCCATCTTATCCCCACAATTTAACAATCAATGGAAAAATGCTCCCTCATACTTTATATTTCCTCTCCTTATTTGACTAAAAATTCAAACTTCTTTCCGTAGAATGAATTCCAGTCATAGCTACATTACCGGACAGGGTGAAGTACCCCTGAGGGTTTCGAAGACTGCAACTCTTTACAAAGTAGAAAGTTTCACCTGGTTAAGTCCGTAGATGTGGAGCTTAAAAAGAGGGAACCAGGGACACAAGTTGGCCACCACCATCAAATGACCAGCTTGCAGAAGAAATAAAGATATAATTAGTAAATCAGCTTTGGTTTTATTTTCATTATAACTGTGGATTTTCAATTACTACTTTGAGATTGTGTTGAGTTTTAACTAGTGACTCCACTGTCATCAAGTCAATTCACATTTATATGAACACTAAATAGACTTTCCAAGGCAATAATATTTATGGGAGAAAGAGAGTCTCTTCCTCCTCCCAAAATCAGCAGGAAGGTTTGAACACCAACTTTGAGGTTAGCTGTCCAATATTTACTGGATAACAAAGGTAGGTCTTACTATCGTATGATGTTAAAGGACCTCTAGCTTTCCTATGGGTTAGGGACACTAATGTGTGTCCCATCCAGTTTCTAACTTCAATATTGATGATTCAAAACCACCAGTTGACCCTCAGTAAATAAAAAATGAAATTGTTTGCACCCATAAATATTTAGTCTCGTAAATCTTATATACAATTACTATGAGTAAGAATCAACCCCATGGCAATGAGGTTTTTTGTTTAACATTAATTTGAAAAGTCATAGTATCTACATTAGGGATACCAGGAAATAAAATTGAATCCCTTTTTATGAATAAACCTTGGGAATTTTTATGTAACATTCTAATTATATATACGTATCTGATTTTCAGCTTTGAATATTTGGCTTGGATCTCAAAATATATTCATTCATTCTACTGCACAATAATATATCCAAGATGATTCTATGTTGACTTGAAAAAAAAAGAATCTTCTTTTGTCTGGCAATTAGTAATTTTCTTTTGTATGGTTGAACCAAATATTGCCATGTGTCCATCTCTGAACCAATACTACTATTCAGGAGAATAGCAAATATTGCTTTGCCTAAACTCGAAATCCCATATGTGGCTAACAGTATGTTATTAAAACTAATTGATAGTTATTCCTAAAATTGAAAACTGATCCATCTTCCCAGTGAATTAGATGGGCATGATGAAAGTGACAAATATGGAAACCAAAACACCACTATAAGATATAACTTGCTGTGTTTAGTTACCAGGTAGTCTATTCTGACACGTGTGATCTTATGTGTTGTTGAGTGAGTCTGTCTTTAATTGGAAGCAGCTTGTCAGGTTTACTTACTAACTTCTCTGCATGACTTCAAACTGTGTTTAGTTTGTAATCAAATCCTATAACAAGGAGGGATGATGAAATGGATGCTAGGATTTATTCACTCTGTTTTGTCCATTTGGGATCCATCAGAAATTCTATTCACTTTCCCATCAGTTGCTATTGTCCTCAACTGTTTCCAATTCATGGTTACCCTATGTCTTTCAGTGTCGAACTCCTCAAAAGGAATTTATTCACTGTCTTATGGATATACATTGGGCTGCTAAGCTGGGCTACAAATTCTAAGGTCAGAAATTTGAGACTGCCACCATCTCTGCAAGAAAATGAGGGGACTTTCTACTCCTCTAAAGAGTTACCATCTCAAAGAGGTACTGAAAGCAGCCAATCACCTATGGCAAGAATTTGGAGGACAGCTCCTCAATGAACTGAATGGAAGAAATCCATATTTGTGTCCATCTGAAGAAAGGGAATCCAACAGCAGGTGCAAATAATCAAAGACTACAATTAACATCATATGAAAGTAAAAATTTTTGAAAATAATTTTAAAGAGAACCGCAACCATAATTGAAAAAGAAACTCAGAAATTCAAGCTGGATTCAGAAGAGGAGGTAGAAGGGAAGCTATCATTGCTGACTTCTTATGAATCATGGCTGAAAGTTGAAAATACCAGAAATATATTTACTTATTTTCTGTTGATTATGTAAAGACATTCAACTGTGTGGCTCATAACAAACAATGGACAACATTGAAAAGAATGAGAATTCCAGAACCCTTCTTTGTGCTTATGGTGACCGTGGGCACATAAATACAGTCCATCAAAGGAAACAAGGGGATACTGTACAGTGTAAGGAAAGTATGCATCCAGCCTGTATATTTTCACCATAAACACCCTATCCACTTGGTATGCAATGTCAGGCCTTAATGCCCTCTCTCTCTTCAATCAAATTTCAGAGTATGTTACACCTTTTCAACACAATTTGTGCACTGAAACTATACTCTTTTCGACCCGTTCTGCTACATTTAAGTGAATCATTGTTCATTCTATTATATTTGATAAACTTAATGCCAGTAAAGAAAGTTAAAAAATCCTTGTGCAGCAAAAAGAATGGTCAATGCACTTGGCAGTTAACCATAGATAGAAATTTTCACCTTATCTAGAGTTAGTCAAAAGAAAATCTTGGTGATCTAGTTCTGAAAAATCCAGTCATTGAAAACTTATGGAATCCCTTCTACTCAGTCACAAATGGGGTTGTTATGAGCTAGAATTATCTCTATGGCAACAAATACTGGTTAAACCAAAAAGGAGGCTCCCTGCCATCAAGTAAATGCTGACTCATAGTGACTGTGACAGTCACCTATGGTGACTGGTGTCAAGTTGAAGATTAAGAGGGTAAGGGTGGAGTCTAGCCTATCAATCTGGAAATAGTCAATGAAACATCTGTATGGGCATGGCCTTCTCCTGAGAATTCTGGGAAATATGATAATTCCTTCTTGGAGGTAGGGGACACTATCTCTCTGCTCACTCCCTGGGAGACATTAGACGTGACAAGACACATCACAGCATGCTGATAGACCCTGAACTCTGGAAACTGGAAGAAGTCATGGGGAGACCACTGCCAGTGCTGAGATGCTTCTACTGCCACTGGATACACAAGATTTTGCAACCACTGGCTTGTGATTGTCCTGGTGTCATTGCATGTGCTTTGTGAGTATGAAGAGAACTTACAGATGGGTACCGAATATATGGTCTAATATCAGACTTGTGATCTTGGACTGGCCTGGGTTGGGATGTTTCCTTAATGTTCAATTGCTCTTGTATATAAACCTCTTTCTCATATACATATGTGTGTTTGTGAATTTGTTTCTCTAGTCTACCCAAACTAACACAGTGACCCTATAGGACAGGGTCGAACTGCCCCTTTTGGGTTTCTAAGACTTTGTCTCTGAGAGTAGAAAGACCCATCTTTCTTTAACTCAGTGGCTTATAGTTTTGAAAGACAGACATTTCTGATTCCAGTCCAATGTATAACCACTATACCACTGGGTTAGAAAAAATTAAAGCATCATCCCTTTGTCAAGTTTTGACTTCCATTTATATAATATATACACAAAGACTACCATATGTTGCAGTACTAGTTAAACAACCAGAGGAGTCTGATTATAATCATATAAAATACTCAGGCCTTTAGAAAACTTCATTTCTCTAATTAAAAGTATATATATGAACCTAATTGCTTTTTGTGTCAATTAATAAAAATGCTTTTCTTTGATGCTATTTTCTATCTTCACAGATATCACAGTGGTGTGTCTCAGATAAAATACTACCTAGGAAGTTGTGCTTAAATTTTAGCTTCAAAATCTATTTCCCCCTTATTTTTTAAAGGTCTTTTCTTGAAGATGTATTTACTTGGCTAAAATACAACTGGAGATTTACAGCTAATTCATGCAGGAAAATGTGTAGCCTAGCTTTATAAATATTCAAGACAGTAATAAAGAGAAGAAATATAGAGAATATCTTATATTTCATTAGTGGTCAGTGGCTCCTTTTTACGTTATGCTGTAGATTAAATCCCTTACAGTAGACACAGAAAGAATAGGCCATTTCCTTTGCAGAAGTATTAAATGAATCCTAATGTTTCCATGTTCTACATTTTATATATTTCTCGGGCTCTTGGGATTTATATTGAGTAAATGACATGTTCCAATTTTGACAAGTAGGGCTTATTTAAATATTTTGAATTTCCATGTTCCAGACATCTGACAAAGCTATCATTTAACAACATTTTTATTTCTTTAACATCATGGGTTTCTAAATTTAAAGTACCAAAAATGTTTGCCATTTAACTTAGATAGCATATATTAGTGTCTTATTTTAGTATACATTTTTATTACTCTTTAAAACATGAAGTGTTTTTTTGTGAAAGCATTTCCATGGACAAAAAATTACAGATATACCTCAATTATTTTGTTATAAAATAGTCTCAATTTATGAATTGATTAGCATAGTAGGTTTTCATGTGATTTCTGTTTAATAATGGAGCTGTTGTTGAATACGACTATTAAAAGATTATATCCATTATGGTTTCATTCCTGTCCATAAACAAGGAAGTATGCCTGTTTTATGTTTATGGACTTATTCTCCTTACAGACCAACTTCATCCCTTTACTTAAAGCATAGGGAATTTCCCATCTTCAAGCTGGTCATCACAATAGGGGTGATTCAATTAAATGTTGACCAAATATAATAGGCTAATTTTTAAATTGATAGCTTTTCATATTCCATTTTCACATTCCTAATGTCCTTGATGGAAAATGCAACACTCCCAACCCCTGCCCCTGCTTTGCATGGATCATCCCATCTCAGATTGCTAACCTGTCAGCTTGATCTGCCTTGTTGCTATGGTTTCCTAGCAATCATTGGCTAGGCTCTGTTGCTTGAAATTATGCTTAGGCATGTCCTCATAGAATTTCATTTTTCCACCGTGATTTTTGGTAGTTTTCAGTTTCACATAGTGTCATCACTCAGGAACCCTTTGTAAATAAACCCCTGAGTTCATCTGACTGAATTTATATGACTACAGCCAAGTTGAATGAATTCTACACTTTCAGTTAGATCAGGATTTATAGCAGCTTGACTCTTTAATAGTAGACTCTAGTCTTATCATATCTTCACTGTTCATGAACATTGAACAAATAACATGATGTTTCACCATCTTCATGATTCTGTGATAAACCACTTACCAGATATATTCCAATCGTTTTGAAGTTGTTAGTTTCATCTAAGGATTTACCTGTTGATCATTGTGGCATTAGAGAAGTACTGATATTTAGAGTGGAAATTGGGGCCTCATAGTCATATTATAAATTGCACACTACCACCATTCTATGAGCTATTAGCTTAGCTGGGAGTATTTTGCCCTGTTGGTGTTACATTTTGTCAGCCAGTCTTTCTGGGAACATGCTGACTTTCTTTATTTTGTTCCCTATTTCCTGAATGGCATGCTGTTTAATGATAGTCTTCCAAAATAGTAAAAATTCAATAATCAATTTTGATTTTTCCATCTACATTGATGGTGGATGTGATGATGTCTTTCACCTAGGTTAACATCAAACTCAATTATTGTCAACATCATAGAACAATTTCTAGACATTCACTAACAGAAACTCTACTTCCAAGAGAAGTAGAAAATCAAAAGGAAAGTGAATATCTTGATTTGATGCTTTGAATGATATTTGAGTTGTTTTTGATTTGTTATTTCTTTTCTCCTCAAAGTTAATTTTCACATGAGAGTCTTTAAACTAACAGATATTAAGCAACAGAGGACAAAATAGGAAATAATTCCAGCTCATCAATGGCATGGTTAATTTCTCTGAAACAAGGAATTTTTTGAAAGTTATATCTGCATACTTTACACATACATACTCATACAATAGACTAAAAACATGGAATCTATTGAAAATTTCCCCTTAAGTCCTCCAATTTAGTCTCAGACAAACTTAAGAAATATCTTAGAATTAAGTTTACAAGACAAAATTCAGATGTTTGAAATCAACCTTGCTCATTCTGTAGAAATGTTTGTATGCAGAAATGTAGAAAGAAGTTAGGATTATTAGCCCATTATCTTAAGTTTTATGTTAAATCTAAATGTATCTGTACCTGGACAGTAGAAAGTTAAAACTCTATCTAATTCCATTTCTTAATTATTTCTTAATTCAGGAAAAGTATTTACCTAGAATAGTGAAAGATTAAGGATTATTGATTTGTAAGATGTGTGCTGTAATCTCTAAAGGACATTTAAGATATAACATTTATTAGAGTATTTCATAAACCATATTTATTCCACTAATGTTTTAAACATTGCTTCTCTATGTTATAAATTTTACACTAAGAACTTCTTTTAATTGTAATGAGCCTAGAGCATATAAAAGGACAGTGCAGCACTTCTTTCAAGTAGGAGAATAGCTAAAGCCCTATTTCTTCTCCTAAAATGTCATTTCTAGAAAGCTAAAGAGACAGGTTAAATAAAGCTAGCCTGGAAAATGATACTGATTCTCAGTTTATCATTCTGCAGGGTTCTGGGAACTGCACAAAGGGCACTAACAGAGAACCATCTTTAGGTGAAAAAAAATCTCAGCATTGAAACAGCATTGTCAATGAATTCCTGTCAAGAGTACTGCCTTTTTTATGTGTACCATTTTGTGTTATTTTATATCTAGTATATTCTGGGTATCATATTCACTGCTGTAGTTTCTATAACTTTGCTATTTCGAGTCTATTTGATGTGCCATACAAAATTGAAGACTCATTGGATTGTAGTCTGAGTCCACTGCTTACTGCCTCAAAAAAAGCAAGACAAACAAATAATAATAAAAAAAAAAACACTGCCACTGAATCGACTACAAAACTCATAGTGTCCCTATAGGACAAGGTAGAACTTCCCCCTTTGGGGTTCTCAGACAGAATGTCTCCTATTTCACGTGTGTCGCATGGTTGGTCGTTTTTGTAGCTCGCAGTCTGACGTGGGAACTCTATACCACCAGTGCACCTACTACTTCCTCAGTGACTTCTAACAAGTTACTGTGTTTTCTGATTTTTTCACCTGCTAAATGATTGCCAATTTATGACAATCATGTGGCAAAAAAAGTTGACATTTTAAACTGTCAAATGGTGACAAAATGCTAATTGTTAATGGTATTTGTTGAATTTTCTGAGGATAGTATGTGTTTTATAGTTAAAGATAATTTTTACACGAACATAATAACACATTTACTTTAACAAAAAACTGATGCAACATTCTTGTAATCACTACAGAAAATGTATATCATTAAGACTAGACAATGTAATGATTTTCAGATGAAATTGAATATTTTCTTAATTTTTTTCATTTGCAATCCAGTTTTTTTTCATTACTTCAACGTTCCCAAGGTAGCACGGTGTTTTAGACATGTTAATTGATTTCACCTGAAAATAATTCTGTTCCTGGGATAATCCATAGTCATTGTAATAAAAAATGTGCAAAATGAAAAGATGTTGCAAAATTTTTAAAGTTGAAAGAACAGGGATTCCGGTGATTATATTGTTAAGAATTTACCTGCTAACCGACACTTATTAGATCAAAGTTACTGTCTGCTCTTTGAGAGAAAGACATGGTTGTTCGTTTCTGAAAAAAATGTGCAGCCTTAGAAACAGAGTGGAGCAGTTCCATCCTGTCCTACTCAGGCCTTGTGTGCTGCAAGGTGTGCTCAGGCAAGGGTTTATGTCGTTGCTTCAGCTTAGAGTAGGGTCTTCAGAGCTTATGGATTTGGGTTCAGATTAGAAGCTTAGATTTTACTTCATGTATTGAAATTCCATTTGTAAGTTCTGAAGAGGTAGTAAAAGGATCAATCTAACGTTTCATATGATTATTCTGGCCATTGTGTAAAGAGAAGATTAAAGAGAATGCATAGGACTAAAAGTAAATGATAGACTGATTAGGAATAATTCTAATATCCTGAGAAATAAATTATGAATGAATGACTTTATCTTGTTACCAAAGAAAATATGCTTCAATTACAAAATAACTGAACACTGAAAAATAATTTATAAACATGCTGAGTTATCAATACACAGAATGCTCAATTTGCCAAATTTACCAATTTACTGGAAATTTTTATTTATTCATGAGGTTTATAGATATTCAGAATGAAATGGATGATTTTAATAAACTTTGAAGATGTCTGAGATATTTTAACCAAGCAGTTTATATCTTAATTTATCTATTTTTATGTTCAGTTTATTTTTTATTTATTATCAGCCATTTCATTCTGGCAAGTCAAACCAACTGTATTCCTGATTTTTAAAAATTACGTTATTATTGGGTATGTGAATGAGAATGTCTTCTGCATTTAGGGGGCATATAGTTAAAACAGAAGACTGTAAAACATAAGAGTGGGCTGAGCCCCAGTGGCGCAGTGGTTGTGCACGGGACTGCGGCCCACTGGGATGGAGATTCAATTCCAGATCCACAGGAGCAAAGGCTGGGCCTCCTACTCCCACCACCAGAGGGCAGTAATGCCCCCGCCAAAAAAAACATGAGTTCATTTCTACCTTCCAATAACTGCCATTGATTTGCATTAATGTCTAAAATGTAAATTACACTTGATATTTGCACTTAAATGAACTGCACTGTTACACATTGTGAAGGCTCTGAAGCCTATAGCAACAGTTTCATACTGTTTTAGAGGGTGGCTATGTTTCTAATTTGACTCAATTGCAGTGAATTTTTAAAATTTTTATTATGTGTGGATGCAATCCTATTTGGAAATAGGATTTTTGAAGTAATGCTAATGCTGCCATTCTCAGGGCAGAATGCGTCCTAAGTCAATTTACTTTTGAGTTAAAATAATCAGCTTAGCACAAAGACAAGGAAGCACAAATAGTGGTGACTGCTACCTGAGGATTCCTAAGGAATACTGGAGCACTAAATCTACAGAAGATTGACACAAAGACCTTCCTCAGAGCTCACAATAAGTGAACGGTCCCCCACTCTCAGGACCCTGAATTCAGACTTCTAATTGTGAAAATGTAAAGTTCTGATCTTCATTCCCATAAATGTGAAGTTTTTCTATTATTACTAAAACTCGAACAAACTCCCTACTGTCAATGCTAACTGCTAATGACCCTCTGTGGATTTCTGAGACTGTTTTCAGGAACAGAAAGCCCAGTCTTTCTCCCATGAACTGCTGGTGGTTTTAAACTACAGACCATGCAAATAACAGCCCAAGGTACAACCAGTACACTACCAGGGTTCCATTTCTATTACAGCACCAATCAATTTAATGTTAGCAACTGGAGTAAGTAAGGTTAACTAGTGCTATTATTATGAAGCAACCCATTTTTCAGAAAGCTACAAACTCTTCATAGTTTGCATGCTAAATATTTCACAAATATTTAATATGAAAGTATTTTAGTGTATTTGCATTTTGGTAATTAGGTTCTGAATAATTGATTTTTAGACAATTGTGTTTTATATAATCTAATTTTTAAAGAAAAAACATTTTGGTAAATTGATTATTTATTTGAAATTTAATAAACTGACTAGTGAATTTATTAGTTGCTAAATTAACTTTAATATAGCTATTTGATTTTTTAAAGTTAAAACAATAATTATGGTTTTTAGCTTACTGGACATAATCAGACCATTTTTATGAATTGTTATCAGTAAATTTTCTACAGTTGACTTGGACTATAGTGGTGACAACACATGGAAGGGGGCTTCAAAAATTTCATGGAAAAGGTAGAGTGAAAGGATAATGGATTTTCAAACACAATTTTTGAAGCCTCCTGGCATAGATACACACACACACACACACACATGCACATCTGTGTGTATACAGTATGTATGTGTGATTAGATCTCTATTATACTATAGTCTTAATGATGAACTTCTTGAAGGAGACCACTTGGTCATTCATCTTTGCATATCTGGTCTCAGCAGGTTGCCTCAAAAATCCAAAGCTCACAGAAATATTTGCTACAATTTTTTATACATTTGCAATATTATTTATAATAAGAAACTATTTTCACATCACCAGTAAGGTAGAATTACCAATATTCAGGGAACATGTAAGTGGGTCTTCTATATTCAAGTGATAAAGGTATATTTCATTCCTTACTAGACATTTTAATCTTTGTTATCACTTTTTTCTAAGAAACATGTAATACTTGTTTCCTCAACATTTTATGAACAAATCTTGGAAGCACATAGTTAAACCACAAATGCTGATCCCAGGGCAGAAAACTTGCAAAAAGACATCTTTTTTATATACCAGCTACTGTTCTGAAGCTGTAACCTGCACCTGTAGTGATTAAATTGATTTTACTCATCTTTGCATATGTCATCAAGATCAGCATGCATTTTGAACCATTACTGAAGATTTTGTTATGAAATGTTGAAAGTGGCAGTCTATGATAACGATTGGTTTCTGAAAAGCTTCTGTACTCATTTGCACATAGACAAAAACCATGTGTAAGATGCTTGACAAAGCTATCAACTTGGCATCCTGCCATTATGCAAGCAAAAGTCCTAGAAACCTGTTTATTCCCAAGATTGGAATATTCACTCAGATAATACAAATGGAATGAGTTCCATTTTGTAAGCTAATGTAATACAATAATAGGGTAACATAACAGAGTATACGTGAATATAATTTTAGCATGGAGCATTAGTGAATCTTAACAATAAATAAGCATAATTCAAAGGATTGATGTTTAAACTGGCCTTCAACATCAATCTATGTGCAATAGATTGTTTAGCTTTAAATGTATTGTTTAGGTTTATAATAAAATGATGATGGAATCTTACCATGTGAAGAATTTTAGAGGTCACTTATCAAAACTTCCACAGCATGCAAGAATGTCCTCCACAAGATTTTGAGATAATAGTCACTTAAATTTGATAAGGAGAATGATAGAAAGTTATTCTACTGGCAACCAGTAAGAAAAGGGTTCATTTCTTTGAACTAAAAAATGTCTTCATGTTTCTACTCACCAAATCTGCATTTGGCCTATGTAGCCACATGCAAAAAATATCTTTCTGTATTATATAATGAAATTTGAATTCATTAAATTAGTTCTTTTCAAACTGTCTCTAGCTGGTGTACATATGTTCTAATATTTTAGCCCAACACCACCACCCTGATGTCTTGTTTTTGCTTGTTTTGAAAACTCTTCATTGTCGTGGCTGTTAGCCTTGTCAGTTATTGAATAGTTGCTTGTGCAAGGGAATACTTGCATTTTAATTGAATTTCAAATTTATATTTATTTCTTCTGTACATTTCAGGAAATATCAATACACATCAAGGACTTCTTATTAAAACTTTCCATCAGAAGAGATATAATATAAGTGAAAACTGCATAGTGAAATGTAAATATCTTATTGATCTTTTCTATTGACTATGTGGAAGAAATATTTTGGAAATATTGGTTTAAATAAAATATATCTTTTTGCAGGGCTTTAGGAAATTAGGGCTCTTAGAGTGAAATTGTCTGACACTCATGACTAGATTTCACCATTTATATATTTTTATGTTGCATATAGATTTATGTTTAAGGATAGTGTGTTAAGTAGGGTTCTCTTGAGAAACAAAACCAGGACACTAGTAAGTCTGTTTATATATTTAGATAAATAGAAGGATATATAAGATAAGAAATAAACAGTTAACTAATCTATAAAGCATTACAAATGGCTCCGTGCAACTAACTTGTGTGAGACAGCTAGCACACTGGCAGTCCTTCAAGTCTTTAGGGCCACTGAGTAGTCCTCTGTAGAGTAATTCAGGCTATCCAGACACACGCAGCAAACAGCAAAGCAGGTCACCATCAGTCAGCAGATGACAGAGCACAAGAGATGTATATTCCAGGAGCGTGGCGAAACATGACTTGGAGGAGCCTCAACTCACAGCAACACAGTCCACTGATTAGCTGTCCCATGGGTAGTGTTGCTTGGACATCGAGGAACAGGACAAATAAGGCAGCCAATCAGCTGGGCCAAAGATCCAAGAGCAAGAGCAAGGGCGGGGCTCACCCAGCCATTTCTATCTCCACCCTTCAATTGATCTCATGTGTGTTCATTGACCATGTTGTCACAAAAGACCTACCTATCTTCTTTAGCCATGTTGGCACCACAAGTTTACTTATCACAGACATGTTGAACATGAATTTTTCTTTCCTATTTGACTTTTGGTTTTAAGTCCCCTCAATCCACAATGAAGGCGTTTCTAAATGTAAATCTCTCTCAACTACTTCTGGATTTCTTTAGGCACTCAAGGAACACTCCCACAGTGTACTTTTGTTAACTAAGAGTGCGCTCTTGGGGATTTAGATGATCCCCCACTCCTGGCTGCTGTTTCTTCTCTAGCAAACTGCTCGGCCTCCTGGGATCTCTATGAAGAGTCAGCACAAATTCTGTCCATCCTATACATCGTAAGCAGAATGAAAATTCTTTCTCTTGTTCTGCTTGCTAAGGGAGGACTAATGTGGTGAAAATTCTGTTTTCAGTGAAAGGTGATTATTTGCAACCCCTGTCATTATTATAATCTCCCCTTCCCCATACAGAGCCTGTTTACTCTAGCTTCAGAGTAGGGATAGCTTCCTCCACATTCTTCCTTATGCTTTCCTATCTATTGTTGCTGCTCGCATAGCCTGGTGTGTCTCTATGAGCTCTAGGCCTAGGAGAACAGCTTTTAAGAACAGAAAACTTACCGTATGTACACTGCCTACATTCTTCAGCTGCATCTCTTGAGATAATAACAATTCTTGAGTCAATTTTGGAGGGAAGGAGTTTGGAAGGTTGTGTCCACATTTTAATTTAGGGATAATAGTAATAATTTCTACATGAAAACCTACTCTTTACTCAAAATTCAGGCCACAAAAGTTCCCATTTATTTGACACTAACATGTATAATACAACTAATAATGGTCAAATGGACTAATATTTAAATTGTTCTGCATTGTCTAGATGCACACTGAGAGACAAGGGAGTAGAAGCTACAAGAGGACATTGTTGAGAATAAAAAAATTAACATTATGAAACTGACTGTCCATAGGCAATATCACGTCTCAAACCCCAAACCCAGTGCTCTCCTGTCTTTTCTAACTCCCAGGTTTCTGAGACTATAAATCTTTCCAGAAAGAACCAACCTCATACCTCTTTCATGAAGCTGCTGGTGGATTTGAATCAACAACCTTTCAGAAAGTAACCTGAAGCCTAGCCCACGGTACTTCCAGGACTCATTAATTTCACATTCGGTTATGTTTTAAATATTTGAAGTGATAGAAATATAATCATCTTTTTCTTTATCTATGAATTTGGTGAAATGAAAGCACAAAGTCATTCAAAGTGGACAATATAAAATATAACTTTCAGTTTATTATTTTTAGAATATGAATAATCTATAATAACCCCATTATCACTAATGGAAATTTGCATGTAGTAAATCCTCTTGGTACCTGGAAAATATACCACAGCTCTTCTAAACTGTCTAGTGCTTTTACCCCTGGGTCTTTCAAAAGTGCTAAGCCATCAGATAAAAGGTTCCTGGAAAGGAATAGAAAGATAATTAGAGCATCTCCAGTTTTCAGTCTTGGCAGATCACAATAATACTCATGCCTTAATGCCTCTATGCAACCACAATTCAAGGAATTTAAGGAAGGGGAAAATGTGTGTGTGTATATATATATATATATATATATATATATATATGTGTGTGTGTGTGTGTGTGTGTGTATGTATTTTCCCATACATATTTAAATTAGTTTACTATCTTTATATAATTAATACAATATATCCATCTATAGATTATATACTAAATATAATATATTAATGTTTTATATCAATGTGCTGTTTAAACTATCCTATATTTTATCATACTAATAACTTTAAATTTTATTAGCATGATATTTACTATTTGATATTAGACAGTAACATAATTTTGGGGATATAGTAATGTAAATGTGTGTTATATGATTTACAGGTCATATTAATTTAATTTGAAATATTTTTACTTTTGTATATAATATAAAATATGCATGTGTAAATTTTTATATTTATTCCAAAATTTTAGAAGTGTACTCTAGCTATTACTTTGAAACACCTATGAAAATTTTTATAGTTTTAAGTGTAATTATTTATAAAGCACAGGATAATATATACCCAAGATAATTGTTTAGCTTCAAATTGAGAATGTTTAACATATTTAGCAAAAATGATGCTTTTGTCTACCAAGGTAAAGTAATATTTTAATATGAATATATTTTTATCAAAATTTAATAATAAGTGCAATCTAGCTTTTGCAAAATATTAGCTTTGGATCCAACTGATTTATTTTCCAAAGGAATAACAAATATCAACTCACAAGTAATTAATTTCAGATATGTGGTATTAGGGATCGTGTCAACTTTACCTGACCGAAATTCTCTAGTTTGACTATAATCTAACAGCTTCTCCTTGGAAGTGTGGCCTGGACTGGATTCTGTATATGGTTTCTTGAGATGTGCGTCAGTGAAGCACCATATTGTCTGCATATATTGGGAGATATCCATAGTCTGTCTCAATGTCTGACCTGCTAATTCATTTCTGCCTTTAGGGCCTCTGATCTTCTGACTCCCAGCAGCCTTGCTCAGGCAATCAAGGACATCAGGAATAGCCTGGATGCAAGATCTGACAATCAAAGAGGCACACTTGCTGCTATCATTGTCTGAGCTAGTTTGCTTGACTTTACTCTGTATATACATAAGTAACACACGTAACACTGGCTTGCTGCAACAGACAACCTACGAGAAGACATTTTTGCATGTGTGAGTGACAGCTATCAGTTCTTTTAGCTTATAAACACTACGCTTTTAAGTTCCAACTTCCCCACTATTCTGAACTTCTAGAGAGCTACATCTATCATATATATGTATATATGGTTGTGCTTAATTTCATAGATAGTAGGGCTTTTAAGCTAAGTTTTACTATGCTGGTAATGACAAATTGAAGGTGGAAAGTGTACAATTCATCACTTAAAATAACAAATTGGGAGAAAGGTGGGACATTCTACTTTTAAATGGAGGGCACTTAAAATAACAACTCAAGATCTTTCATGATGTACAATGGTGTTTTTGATAGATTACTATTGATATCTCTACAAGGAAAGGCAGTTAACAAAGCTATTATTCAAATTTATATGCTAGCCACTGAAGTCAGTGATTGTGGCACTCATGTGCTTATGTTAATTTTATGATTGAAATGTAGGATGGAGTCAGCCTGTTAATCTGGAGATAGCCATGGAGTAGTCAATGAGGCCTCTTGTAGGCACGGCTTTCTCCTGAGACTTCTGGGAAATCTCGTGATATTTCCCTCGTGAAGATAAGCTATCTTCCTCAGTTGCTGGGAGCTAGTTTCAGAGACCACGAATCACAGACAAGAGAAGATGGCAGCATCCGAGAAGCTGGAGGAGCCGGCGGAGAGACCACATGGTTTTGCCCTGATGGAACCAGACCTCTGAAGCTGGGGCGGCCACATGGAGACCTCTGCCAGTGATGAGTTGCTTCTACTGTTGATGGATCCTGTGCCCTGGAAGCGAAGAGCCATGTGGAGACCCCTGCCAGCGCCAGGATTCTGCACCCACTGACCTGTGACTTCGTGAGTCAGAAGGAGACTTTATAGAGTGATTCCAGGCATATGGGTTAATATTGGACTTATGACTTTGAACTGGACTGGGCTGGGATGTTTTCTCAATGTCCTGTTCCTTTTGTATATAAACTTTTTCCTTATATCGATATGCATGTTTTTGAAATTGTTCCTCCAGTTCTACCCAGACTAACACAGTGATGAAGAAATTTCAGAATTCTCCCACCTTCTTCAGAGTCCTGGTGACATAGTGGTGATGTGTTGGAGTGCTAACCATAATCTTAGTAGTCTGAAACCTCCAGCAGCTCAGCTGGAGAAAGATGGGATTTCTCTCCCCCATAAAGGTTTATAATCTTCAGAAACCTACAAAGGCAGTTCTTTTACGTCCTGTAGGATTATGAGATTCAGAAATGATTCAATGGTGGTGAATTTTTAACTCTAATTTTTTTTCAATCCCAAATTAATAAAGCATGGAATCAAGATGCATTGACAATTGCTGATGATTGAAATATGAACATTAGAAATAAAGAGGAATGATAAGTCTTTGTAAAATATGGATTTGGTCATGGACAATAATCTAGAAGTCACACATGAGACTTGCTAGATCAATAACTTCTTTATTGTAAATACCAATTTTCAACAACATAAATGGCAAATATATATACATAGAACTTATCAGATGAAATAACTTATATCTGTAGGGAAAGATGCAAAAATAAGTTAATTCAATAATCAAAACAAAGTCCAGCAGGAGCCAAAACATATTATCAGTTGCACATATACAAGTTTAGATTGGAAACCAAAAAATCCAAACTCAATGTTATTGAATTGATTCCAACTCGCAATGACCCATTAAAACAAAGGAAAATAATTTCTAGGGCTGTTAATATTTTATATGTGTGTGAGTGTGATTTTGAAAATCTTTTATTGGGGTCTTGTACAACTCATCGTGATTCATATATATCAGTTATGTCTAGTACATTTGTACATTTGTTGCCATCATCATTATCAAAACATTTGCTTTCTACATGAGCCCTTGGTATCAGCTCATTTTCCCGCTCCATCCCACACACTCCCTTGCCCATGAACCCTTGATGATTTATAAATTAATATTATTTTTTCATGTCTTATACTGTCCAATGTCTTCCTTCACCCATTTTTCTGTTATCCATCCACCAGGGAGAGGGTTATATGCAGATTCTTGTGGTTGGCTTCCCTTTTCATCCCACCTTACTATTACCCTCCTGGTATGGGTGCTCACATTACTAGTACTGAAGGATTCATTCGTCCTGGATTTCTTGTTTCCAATTCTAAACTTTACCCATGTATATCCTCTGATCTAGCCAGATTTGTAAGGTAGAATTGGGATCATGCTAGTGATGGAAAGGGAGCATTAAAGAACTAGAGAAATCTGAGCCCTGGTGGCATAAGTGGTTGCACGTGGGACTGCGGCCCGTGGGCTTGATGGTTTGGATCCAGCAGCGGCTCTCAGGAACAGCACTGGGTAGCACCCATGGTAGCAGTGATGCCCAACAAAAAAAGCAAACAAGCAAACAAAAAAGAACTAGAGAAAAGTTGTATGTCTCATCGGTGTTACACTGCACTCTGACTAGTTCATCACCTCCCTGCCATCCTTTGGTAAGGGGTTGTCCACTTGCCTACAGATGGGCTTTGCGTCTCCATTCCACATTCCCTCTCATTCACGTGGTATGGACCATAAATCTTTACAAGAGTAGCAGGCTTCATCTTTCTCCAGTGGGTGCTTATGGTTTCAGAATACTGATTTAATTATTAGTAATCAGTATACAGCACACTCTGCAGGAGGTTGAAGTAGAAGAAAATTGAAACAAGCCCATGAGAGGAGAAAAAAATATGTTGAGTTTATCCCACCTGATTACTTCTAGAATAGATGTAAAATATAAAACAATTATTATTAAATAAGATCAGTAATATCACATGTAAGTAGACTTTTGCTGAAGATCATCCAACAATGGCTGCAGAAGTATATTAATATGGAGCTGCTAAGAATTAAAGCAGGATTTAGGAGGACAGATGGATGAGAGATACCTGGCTGTTATCACGTTTATCTTCACTGAAAGAAGAAAATACTAGAAATTTTTTTGTTTGTGTTTTGTGGACTAGGCAAAAGCATTTGGTGAATCATAACCAATAATGTATAACATTGAAAAGAGTGCGAATTCCGGAGCTCTTCATTTTGTTTATGTAGGAGCTGTATGTGGAGCAAGAAGGAGTCATTAGACCAAACCCAAAGACAGCGTACAGCCTAAAGTCAGGAAAGGGTGTGTCAGTGCTTGTACCCTTTCATAGCTATTGATGAGGCTTTTTACTCCTATAAAGAATTAAAATGTTGGGAACCCATATGAGTAGTTTTACCCTTTTGAGGTCCCCAAAGTATGAGAGTTTACTCAAGGGCAGTGAGATTCAATGTGTAATCTAAGCAAATCAGCTGAAACCTGGATTATTAACAACGTGTGATTGACAGATGACACAATATCTGATCTGAAGAAGACAAAACCTAGAGGTACTTCGTAGTGAATGTCAAAAACTAGCGGCTCCATTATGAGTTGCAACTCAATGTAAATAAATTATAAAATAATCCACACAAGCCTCATTATGATAAACATTATGATAAACCAAGAAGAATTTGAAGTTTTGAAGGATTTCATTTTACTTGGCTCCACAATCAGTCTTCACAGAAGCAGCTGTCAATACCTAAAACAATATGCTGCATCAAAAAAATATATTGCACAAGACATTTTTAAGCATTAAAAAGCAAAGATGTTACTGTAAGAATTAAAGGGCACCTGCCCCAACCCATGATATTTTCTATCACTTAATATGAATGTGAGGATTTGATAAAGAATAAGGAAGATCAGAGAAGAAATGATGCATTTGAGTTATGGTGTTGTCAGAGATTATCGAAAGTAATACCGAATGCCAAAAGAATATAAATATTTGTCTTAGAAGAAGTACAGCCAAAGTATTTCTGAGAAGTGAGGATGGCGAGATTTCTTCTTTTTCAAACATAGTATCAGAAGAGACTATTCTCTGAGAAAGAACATAGTGCTTGCTGAAGTAGAGGTTCAGTGGGAGGGGGGGGATGAACACATTCACTGAGATTGTTTGACACAGTGTTAGCAAAAATGGGATCACACACTTTGACGATGGCACAGTATTGGACAATATTTTATTCTGTGGTATATAGAGTCCCCTAAAAATAAAGGTTTTACATTTTTCTTCTTTATTCACATTGAGCATGTTACCAGTTTAGTAGTGTTCGCTACAATCCATATTTTATTGTTTCAGCTTTTCTCCATATCCAGAGGGTTTTTCTGTGATAAATTCCATAAAATAGGGCCTCAACATGGCTCCGCGGCAGGACAGCATCTCGGTGGCAGCGCAGAAGCTTCTGGGGGGTCCTGGGGCCTGCGATGGGGACACTGCAGCTGCAGCTGCAACACGTTTCTATTCCAAGGACAGCGAAGGCAGCTGGCTCCGCTCCCTCTCTGCCCATAAGGTAGATCCCCAGAAGGATGCCCACTCGACCCTCCGTTCAAGGAGACCAGCAACCCATACAAGATCCAGTTTCATAATGTAAAGCCCGAGTGCCTGGACAATATTGGACAATATTTTATTCTGTGGTATATAGAGTCCCCTAAAAATTAAGGGGACTACAGCAGCCGTAGTATTTTGGATCATGATCCCCTTGAAGATCTCGCCTCTTCAGTGATGCTGCCTCCACCACCTTCCCCTTCACCCTTAGGGAAGCTCTGGACCAAGAAGTTTCCAGTCCTGCTCACACTCCTTCTTCTCCAGCTGGAGGGGTTAAGGGTGACGCTCAGTTCAAGCAAAAGGGCAATGAAGGACAACAAGTCTGAGGATTGGCAGCTCTATGCACACCTTGCCGCCTTCCCTGCCCACCACCTCTCCCTCATGCTGGAAAGTTTCTAATTTCCCTGACCATCTGTCTTCCACCCCCTCTCCTAAGAGGCCTCAGATCATGATGCCCCCGTTCTGCTTACCACCACAGAAACCCCCCAGTTCGCTTTACTTTTACAAAACGTAGTGTGTCCACTATTGAGAGATGGAGTGGGAAGCCAGTAGTTAGAACTGGCTAGGTCCCTGGTCTGCACTGGGCCACACACTTGCTGGACTATCTGAGCCAAGTCTTTCCTGCTGGCCACAGCCTGGAACTTCCCCAACTCTCACACTCACAAGATTAGAGGTCAGGACCTTCCACTGAGTGAGGCCAGGAAACAAGGTGGAGCAAGGCACACCTGGGTTTGAATTGCAGCATTGGGAATCCAACATTAGGAAGACAAGATAGAGGTAAACTAAAGACCAGGCAGGAGGGGTTCTAAGACAAGTTGGACAGGGAGAGATTCATTTGGTTCTCCCTAAGATCTTGGGGTTGAGGCTGATTGTAGTTCCAGTCCTTCTGTGAGGAAGGGTGTCTCCTTGCCATCCCCTGCTGCAGACAAAGGGGCAAAGCTGGATTTGTATTTCCCACACCAGCATTCCGTCTCTCAAGTCACATTCCATTTCCCAACCCTCATTCTCCTGTGTCTCCTGGTGTGTGGAATAGAGGTCATTAGCTCAGGGGACCCGAAGCCAGGAAGCTCACACCTCATGAACCCTTTGTTAGTTTGATTCTTCCTCCCAGAGAGACTTGTGCTAGAGTTACTGATGGAACCGAGTGAATATTTACCATAAAAAATTCATAAGATATCAGTATTATAAATTAAATTATATCATAACATCCATTTTATTGGATGATAGTTTTTTCTAGTAATTATACATTGCTTTTATTCAAAAACTTAATGAATTTACATCTGGATTTCTAATCTTTCTCACAAGTTTACCCATTTTATAAACTTCTTCAATGTAGCACCTAAATTCCTCTGATCAAGATTGAGTTACTTAAATATGAATAACAGTTCTAGATTAGAATAATTTGTTTATACATTATATTACGGCCCCAAACCAATGACAGACTGGTCAAATGTAACTTCATATTAGCCTTTGTACATATATTTATATGGCAATATACTGATGTAGACTGACTTTGGGACTCTGCTCAAGGTTCCCCTAACACAAGAACACTTTGTTGTAACAACCTGGAATTTTGTGACATAATAGATGATGACAAAACGTGTAAAGTGCCTGGCTATCAAAAGATAGAGTGCCTGGTGTCTTAAAGGATTAAAGTTAACAAATGGTCATCTAGCAGAGAATCAACAAGTCCACATGAAAGAAGCATACCACCTGTGTGATCATGATGTATCAATGGGATCAGGTATCAGGCATTACAAAACAAACAAAACGGGCATTGTTGAGAACGAGGGATGTTGGAGAAGAGACCCCAAATTCATCTGTAGACAACAGGATCTCTCCTCACAGAAGGGTCACAAGGATGGGATGTTAACCAGGGTGCAGTATAGTGTCAATCAGACACACCATGTACCTATTTTTTTGAGACTTCCTTATTCCCCACCATCATGACCCCAGTTGTACCTTTCAGTTCTGGCTATATCAGAGAATGTACATTGGTACAGGTAAGAACTTATGACACACATAATGAAGGCCAGGTAAACCTCTCAGGAGCATACATGGGATTAGCAATACCAGGAGGGTAGAAGGGAGGTGGAAGGAAAAGGAAAGAAAAGGAGAAGCAATGGCAGTGGTCAATGATGCATTACTCCATCCATCCACTCCCCACGCCAGAGACAGAAGCAACAGAAATGTGGATAAAGAGAGACAGTGGTCAGTAATAATAATTTATAATTTATCAATGGCTCATCCAAGGGAGGGTAAAGAAAGGAGGGAAAAGTGGGGAACTCAAATAGAAGTAAATATTTAGAAAATGATGATGGCAACATATGTATAAATATTATTGAGTCAATTGAGATATGGATTTTCAGAAGATCTGTAAGTGCCCCAATAAAATGATATTAAAAAAATAATCTCACCTTTTTAAAAAAATTATTTTATTGGGGGCTTTTATAGTTATTGTAACATTCAGTACATCATCTGTATCAAGCACATTTGCACACATGTTGCCACATATATTTCCAAGCATTTTCCACTTGAGCCCTTGGTATAAGCGCCTCTAAAAAAAAAAAAAAAAAAAAAAGAACTCCTCTTTCCCCCCCCCTTTTTATTAAATGAATCACTTTATTGGGTACTTACACACATCCCCTCATGATCCATTCAAGCAGCAATTGTATGCAGATCTCATTTGCACACTTGTTGTCATAATCACTCTCAAAATATCCTCAGTTCCACCTCAAGTCCCCAGTTCCATCTCCCCATATTTCCCTTCCTCCCTACCGCCCCCCATGAACTTTTCTTTTGTTTTTTTGTTTTGTTTTGTTTTTTGGGTATCACTGCTCTCTGGTGGTGGGAGTAGGAGGCCCAGCCCCACTGCTGGAATTGAACCTCTGTCCCAGTGAGCCACAGTCCTGCGCACAACCACTACGCCACCGGGGCTCAGCCCCCCTGCCCCCCCAATGAACTTTTTATAATTTACAAATTGCTATTTCATATCACATACTGTCCAATGTGTCCCTTCACTCACTTCCCTGTTGGCCATGTCCCAGAGAAGAGGTTATATGTAGATCCCTGA
This sequence comes from Nesogale talazaci, assembly GCA_004026705.1. Lineage (NCBI taxonomy): Eukaryota > Metazoa > Chordata > Mammalia > Afrosoricida > Tenrecidae > Nesogale > Nesogale talazaci. The sequence goes on from PVJH01003324.1 coordinate 58,940, forward strand.
AATTAGTTCCCCTTTTCTACTCCATCATCTCTCTACCCTCCCAGTATCACCACTCCCATCACTCGTCTTGAGAGAATATCTATGCTAAATTCCCCATGTTTCCGAATCCAGAGTACATCCCCTGTTCTAGTCAACTTGTCTAGTAGAACCAGGATCATGATAGTGGGTGTGAGGAAGCATTTGCAAACTAAAGGAAAGATGCATATTTCGTTGTTACTACACTATACTTTAACTGGTTCATCTCCTCCCTGGAACCCCTTTGTAAGAGGATGTCGCTTCACCTATTGATGGGCTTTGGGTCACCAATCTGTACTCCCCCCTATTTATAATGATATAATTTCCCTTCCTTGATGCCTGACACTGGATCCTTTCAACACTTCGTAGTCATGCAGACTGGTGTGCTTCTTCCAAGTGGGCTTTGTTGCTTCTGAGCTGGATGGCTGCTTGTTTACTCAAGCCTTTAAGACCTCAGACCTCTTTTCATAGCCGGGCACCATCAGCTTTCTTCACCACCATCGCTTATGAAATAAAGCTACCAAGGCCTTTCGGGGTCAACAGTGGAGAAACAGGGTCAGGTTTATACCCTGTCTGACACAACTATACTAGGAAAAAACACTGAGGATGTGCAACAGAGCAATGAGATCCAGATGGAATGACCATGATAAACTTTAGAACCAGGGAGTCAAACCCCTTCTGACTCAACCAGGGGACACTACTGGAAGTCAATGAAGAGCCCTTGAATTACTTACATGTTTTTGTATTGTTATTATATATTTATGACATTGGGTTTTTGTTGTTGTTGTTGTTGTTGTTGTTATCATTGCTTTATTTTCTTTGGTTGCTTCATTTTAGGAAGCCTTTTTTTAGGTACATCTTGTTACGTTTGCAGGTCTATCTAAATAAGATAGGCTGGATGAACAGTCTGAAGGTGAAAACAATGGGACTGATGGTTCCGGGATGCAGGCCATGGGAGAAGGAGAGGAGGGGGAAAGGAGACAGTGTTGACCAGCCCAGGGATAAGGGTTTATCAATTGATCCCAAATTAGAGACAAGGTGGATGAGAGAAATCCATTAGGGATTGACCAAGGTTAATATAACAGAGAGAAAATAATGAAACCTAAAAAAGGCTAAGTATAACAGTGGGGCAAGAGAGAAGTAAAAGGAAATATAGAAAAGAACTGGGGGTAAAGAGCATTTATAGAGGTTTAAATACAGACATGTACATGGGTACATATATCTATAAGTGACAATGGAGGAAATAGATCAACGAACTTATACATATAGGCTTAGTAGTAGAACAGCAGATGAGCAGTGGACCTTCACTCAAATACTTCCTAAATGCAAGAACACTTTGTTCTATTAAATTGGCATTCCATGATGCTCACCTTCCCTACCCAATCACTGAAGACAAATCTCACCTTCTTATAATTTGTTAAGTAGACATCTAGAAGACATGTTTTGTAGCAATTAAAATAAATGTTTACATTTCCAATCTCACCATCATGGTATAATTCAATATGTTTAGTCAAAACATAAAAAAGTACTGATCTGTATTCATTTTGATGCAGATGAAAAATAGATAACAGCAATTATATGTTGTATGCATTTAAATGGCAATTATATGTTAAGTAGTGATATTAAACATAGTAGTTATCTATTTAGTCTCTAGCTAAATAGAAGTCAGTTCTGAATTGGGCTGCTAACCTCAATGTCAACAGTAAACCACCAGCCAGTGTGAGAGAAAGTTGAGACATTCTAGAAAAGATTTACAGACTCAGAAACACACAGGAGACTTTTACTCTGTACTGTGGAACTGCGATTAATCGGAATCAACTCCATGGCACTGCGCTTGATTTTTTTCAGTTTTCTAAATAAAAAAATGTATGAATGTTAGGGATTTTGCTTGTTTATTTTGGCTTTTGTGTGTGTGTGTGTGCCAAATATACCACCTTTAAGAAGATGTGGGTGGCATTTAGTCTGTCAATCAGGTCACAACTTAATGACCTACTTTGGAGGTGCTTTTGAGATAAATGGCCTTCTGAAGATGAGTCACTAACTCTTTGTTTCAACTTTCTGTTGGTGAGCCACTCAGGAACCTGCAGGAGATCTATCAGACACGTGGAGAGACATCCCCTGCCATTGGATCCATACGGTTTTCCCACCCACTGGGCTTTGATCTTCCTGCATTCTGCATTATAACTTGTGTCTGGGTGAGACTGAAGAGGGATTTATAGACTAATATCAGGCATAATGGATGGGTAGTAGACTTATGGACTTGATCTGGACTCAGCTGGGATACTTCCTTGATATATACTTACTTCTTAATCTAAAGTTCTTGCTTAGATGAGTTTTGTTTCTGCAGACTTGCTTCTCTAGTCAACCCAGACTAACTCAGAAGATAATTAGAGGTCATGTGTGAAGTTTGACTTCCTTGAAGCAAATTAACACATTCACACATAGTAGGGATTAGTGTTCATTGTACTGCTTTGCAAAGCATCATTTATGGGAAATTTTATTTGGTGTTGTTAAGCAAAATGAAATTCATCTGTGATTATTAGTAGATATTCTTATGTACATATATTTTAACTAAAGTTGTTTATTTCCCCTTTAACCAGCTAATTAAAGGGTTTAAAATAGACAGGCCATATAATATACTTATCTTAATTGACATTTTATTTACATACTTGCTGCTTTTAAGTATGCTAATGATAGAAAAATGCTATTATATGCATTTGTACAGCAAGCAAAATTTTATGTGGAAAAATCACCTTTCAGAATTAGCATTCTACACAATACATTTTTAGTGTGCGATGTCAGTGATATTGCAGTGGAAGTTTTCTAGAAGCAAATTGTTTGCTAAATAAAATTTCATATTTTAAATGTATATTCATATAATCATGAAGTAGAATACCAAGGTTATCATCCAAAATAACCCACTTTCTGGATAATCTGTGAAGATTTATTAAAATAAACCATAGCTAAATAATACTAGGAAAAATTATTAAATGAACATTAAAACCCTCTGTCACCCAAAACTGTACATCTTTACTCTTGCAAACATACCATTTAAAAAATTTTCTTATAGACTCATATTTAGGCACAATATTGTATATTAATTTTACTCACTTGGGCTTAATCATCTAGCAGTTTCATATGTTTCAAATGAGTGCATTCGATTATTTCCTTTTTAATTTTAAAATATTTTGAGATTTTCTATGTCAGCAGACACAATTTATATTCAGATTATAAAACCACTGTATGAATGTGATAGTTTTTGGATGATCATCTATTGATGAAGATTTATGATCCTTTTTGTTACTGCAACTTTTCTAAGTGTATCTTTTTATATGTATATGTACAAATCCATAGTTAAGCTCCTAAGATTGTATCGCATCATGCCCATTATAAATGTTTATAGACACACTAACATTGGCCATCAAAATAGTTGCCGTATTTGACTTTGCCACATATCCATAAGAAAAAGCTCCCCACTCATCTCTGCTAGAACTAAATATTATGTATGAGAAATAGTAGCTTATTTTGTATGAGATTGAACATTTTTTTACAACTCTATTATTATTTTGATTTCTTTTTAATTATATTGTCTGTTCACCATTTTCTTTTATTATATACCAGTTATTGACTTGTAAAATATATTGACTTGCATACTTTCTTATAAATTAGGGCACTTGATTTTATATCACATAGTTTTGGGTTTTTTTTTTCGTTTTGAGTTTTCTCATGGGATTTACTGATAAAAATGCTAATATTATTAAGCTTTCATTGAATCATTTTGGATTCCTTTTTACATTTATGTTCCCTACTAAAGTGATAGTTCATTGTTAGAATTTTTAAGTTTTGCCTCAGATCCTTGAAGAGCTCCTGGTAGTGTAAACCAGCTCCTGATAGTATACCTTAAACTATAACTTTGACACAAATTAGAAAGAACAATACATGAAAAGAAAAGATTCAAGGAAGAAGAAATAAGTAAACTTGCTATCTAGACACACCCATTGCCACTGAGTTGTTTGCAAATCTTTTCCTTGTTTCTGGGCTCCAAGTGGCTTCTAACTCTGTTGCACAGAGAACAAACACCGCCAGAGGGCAGTGATGCCTAAAAAAAAAGGAGAGAACAAACACTTCAGGAATCTACACCATCTGTACAATGGTTACTTCTGTGCCCATTGTTGTAGGCATTGTGTTCCCTCATCTCTCTGAAGGTCTCCCACTTTTGCAATGCCCTTACATTTGACCACGTAAGATCGTGTGTCCCAGGTACTGAGCTCTTCTGATAACATGTCCACATTAAACAAGGCGAAATTTGACCATCCTCACATCTAAGAAGCATTCAGGCTGTATTTTCCCTAAGACAGATCTGTATGCTCTTTTCGAAAACCATAGTAATTTTCAATATTCTGAGCAAACATCATAATTTAAATGCAACAATTCTACGGATGTCTCCCCAATACACTGTCCTACTTTTGCATGTATCTGAAGGGGTTGAAAATATTTTGACTGAGGCCAGGCACTCGTTAGTCCACAAAGTGACATGTTGATCTTCAATAATTTAAACAAGGCTTGTGCAATTGATTGACCCATTGTTGGATTTTTTTTGCAGTTGCTTCCATGAATTTTGATTTAGATAAAAACAAAAGGAAATTCTTGATAACCTCAATTGTTTTCTGCTTATAATATTATGTATTAATCTAGTCGTGAAAATTTTGGTTCTCTTGCTATTGAGTAGCAATCTGAATTGAAGGCTGTTGCTGTGGTGGTGGTGGTTAGATGCTGTGGAGTCAGTAGCAAGTCATAGTGACCCTATGCATGAGGGAATGAAACACTGCCTGGTTCTGAGGCCGCCTAAAAATTGTTCTTATGTTGAAGCCCACAAATACAGCCACTGAGTCAATTCCTCTCATCAAAGGTTTTCCTCTTTTGAGCTGTCCTGCTCCTTTATCAGGCATATACCAGGGACCCTTCTCTGTTGGAAGAGATGATAGTGAAGCTTAAAATCAGACTGGAGGTAGCAGTCCTTAAATTGCTCCAGCAAGTGCTTCAAGTTTTCCTGGTTTAAAGTAAGCAAGGTTGTGCCATCTGCATAGCGCAGGTTGTTGACAAGCTTTTTCCAATCCTAATTCTTTGTTCTTCTATACGTAGTCCAGTTCCTCAGATTAGTTGCTCAGAATATTGATTGAATAGCTGCGGTGAAATAATATAATACCAGAATATAATGCACACCTTTCATGGTTAAAAATCATGTAGAATTCTGTTGTTCTCTGTGAGCACATAGAATATCTGGAATTCCTATTCTTCTCAATGTCATCCTTTCTTTTTATAATTCACACAGTCAAAGACCTTTGCACAGTCAAAAAGAAAAAGAAACACACATAGACAAATATCTTTCTTGCCCCTTAGCTTTGAGCCACGATCCCTCAGACATCAGCAATTACATCACTTGTCTTCTCTCTTCTGAATGCAGCTTGAGTCCCACATTCTCTTCTGAGTTCAGCTAAAGAAAAATGGTGCAGAAAGGGGGAGCTGGATGTGGGGCGACCACAGGCCAACCAGTGCAATCATGTGGATGCAAGTTTGGTGCAAACGTGGCAGGACACCAACGCTTCTTAGGAACGCGCAGACCTGTGGGCAGGTGTATTTCCAGTAAGTGGGAAGGCAAAGGGCAGAAAGAAAGGGAGACATTCTCAGTCTCTCCATTTCAAAAAGGCCACATCCTAAAGGCAGTATCAACAGGCTGATAGGCTTGATAGATTGAACATCACCCCTGAACTTTCATACAAATTTAAGTTGATAAAAAATGTCCAGCTAACACAGATTATTACTGCATTCTTTTGTGCTGCCTTTATTTGAAATGGGTAAGAAAAAATGGAACTTTTCCAGTGGATTAGCCTGATATCTGTCTTCTAAATTTCTTGGAAGATATGAGCATTCCATTATCTGTTACATTTAACACTATTTATCATAAACTGAAGATTTTTCCATAATTGAAATTTTTACATTTAAAAATTTTTTGCAGATCAACATAATTTTGTAAATCAACCACCTTTCGAAACATTTCAATTGGTATTCTGTAGATTCCCAAAGTCTTGTTTTACCCAAAAGCCTCCAGCAGAGCTTGGACTTCTTCCTTCAGTGTCTCTGTTGTTTGACCATATGCTATCTTTTGAAAGACTGAATGTTGACCAGTTCTTTTTTGGTGCAGTGACTTATGCATTTCTTCCTCTTTTTTGATGCACTTGCATCATTCAATATTTGCCATATAATGCTTCAATATTTTAATTTGAGAATTGAATTTTTCTTCAAAATTCTATATGTGAGCATGCTTTTTCCCTTTTATAACTCCAAATGTTTACATATTTCATTAAAATACTTTGTCTTCCTGAAGTGATATTGACATTTTCTGTTAAGCTCCAACTTTAGTATTCATTTCCATTTGTTTTTGTTACTCTAGCTGCATGGACAAATTTCGGAATCTCTACTGATATCTACTTTGAACTTTTCTTTATTTTGTGTCTTTTAAATAATCTTTTGCTTTCTTCATGTATGTTGTCCTTGGTGTCATCTCACGGGTTGTTAGGTCTTCTGTAATTAGACTTTAATGTGTCAAATCTTTTCTTGAGATGTCTCATTTCAGGGGGGGGATACACTAAAGGTCGTATTTTGGCTTTTGTGGATTTGTTCAAATATTTTTCAACTTCAACCTAAATTTTCATAAGAGCAATTGATAGTACTTTCTATAGTCAACCCTGGCCTTTGTTGGGCTGATGATATAGAGGGTTCCTTTAGTGTCTTCCCAGAGATGTAGTCACTTTTGGCTCCTTTGCATTTTGTCCTGTGAGATCCATGTGTACAGTCAACATTTACGGTGTTTAAAATGGTATAAGATATGAAAAAAAATCCTTTGTCTTCCAAAATCCTGTCATTCAATTTCAGACTTTTATTCTGCCTCCAACGTCCTGTTTTCCAACAATTTATTGTTCCTTCTTTGTTCATTCCAACTCTTGCATTAACTATTAATTAAAAATACATATTGGGGCTGAGCCCCGGTGGTGTAGTGGTTGTGCGCAGGACTGCGGCCCACTGGGATGGAGGTTCAATTCCAGCTCCACAGGAGCAAAGTCTGGGCCTCCTTCTCCCACCACCAGAGGGCAGTGATGCCCCCCCCCAAAACAAAACAAAACAAAAATACATCTTGATTGTATTTTTTATTTCAGATAGAAGAAGTTGGTAGAATTTTCTAATTTTCTCATCACTAGCTTTCATGTTTGGTATATGGATTTGAATAATTGTTATATAAGCCAGTGTTCCTTGTATTCAAAGAGATATCCTATCAGAGACAGCAATGCTCTTCAAGATAGATCATGTATTATTCTTTTCTATAGAGAATGGATTACCAAGTCCCTTTAATTTGTAATTCCTGGCAAATGACTGCCGGCTTCAACATGTCCAATATCAGCCCATCTCAGTTCAATAATGACTAGAACATCTATCTTTATACATTTCATTTTATTTTTGAAAACTTCAAACATTCCTGCATTTATACTTTGTACCTTCAATGTACCATTTATTAATGGTTTTCTGAAACTGTTTCTTCTCAGTTTTTTGTCATACATCATCAAAAAATGAAGGCACTGGACATTTTGGTCTGTTTACATCATTACAATGGACTTCTTTCTGAGGACGCAGCTCTTCTCCAGCTATACTTTGAGTAACTTCCAGGCTGAGCAGGTCATTTTCTGGATTATATTTGACAACCTTACCCTGCTGTTCAAAAGATTGTCAGTTGATAATCCCATACAAATGGACAGTCTACTCCTTATTTGTAATTTGTTCTTAGTGTGAAAGTTCTGTGGAAATTTGTTCACCAATTGACTCTGCTGATATTTAAAATCCCATTGACAGAGCTTCCAACATCACAGGAACATGCAAGACACCACATTATGACAAAATGATAGATAGCTTATGAATTCTACCTCATGTAGACCAATTTTCTTCCTTTAAATATGAAGCTCTTCGTTCTTGGAAATCATGCTGGGAGCAGTAGCATAATTCTTCAAGACATTGTTGAAGCTTTATGTTTCATGGAGAACAGAAACAGCCTACTTCACAATCATATCATAGATGCCAGTAGGTGGACATAAGAAGTACATATCTGGAGTGAAGAAGAAGGAAGCATATACATTTCATGACTTTCAACTGTTCAAATTCTTTCTGACAGCACTTAATCTTAAATTATCCTAACCCAAAATCCAGCCACTCGTATCTGCAATGTACTCGTGGGAGATATTGGCAACTGGGAAACAGACAAAGGAGATTATCCAAGCTGTGAGGTAATGTCTGGATGACTGAAACAAGGTCGTTTTTATGGTTTTTTTATTACAAAGTTAAATCTTTAGAGAATCCAAACATCAAATAGCTCATTCCTGATATGAAGTTCAAAACATAAACCTGTATTTGCAAGACTACAAAGCTTTTTATTTATACTATAGATATTTCATTAGTAATTAGAAATAAAAGAGAATCATGTGAAATACCCATACTTTTTCTATATTATTTAATAGTATTAATCTTGTGTATTTTTCCATACAGCAATAAATGAGGAAAATAGTCTTCATTTTTATATCTTTGCAATTAGTTCCATAGTTTGTCTTTCTAAAAATCTAGGATATTGACTAAATTAATTCTGTAAGCTACTTTAAGTTTTTTCAATCTACTATCTAAACATACTCTTACTGACCATCCGTGTTCTTTCAATATTGTACAAAAATTAATATTTCTTTCTTCTCATAATTCATATACTTGTGGATGAAATGTATATAAAATATACTTTGCATAAAATAATACAAGTGAATATAAATCATCTGAGTGTGTCACATCATAAAATTATATACTTCTCTCCATCATCAATTCTTAGGCATTGATTTCTTAAAATCATTTTATTGGGGAGTCATACAACTCTTATAACAATCCATATTTACATCCATTGTATACCAAGCACATGTGCACATTTGTTGCCCTCATCATTCTCAAAACATTTTACTTCTATTTAAGTCATTGGTATTAGATCCTCATTTTCCCCTCTCACCTCCCTCCCTTATAAACCTTGATGATTTATAAATTATTACTATGTTTTCATATCTTTAAAAAACTTTATTGAGGGATCTTACAATTCTTTTTTTTCTTTTTTTTCTTTGACATCACTGCCTCTGGTGGTCATGGGCACTACCCAGTGTTGCTCCTGAGAACCGCCACTGGATTTGAACCGCCAAGCCCGCAGGCTGCAGTCCCACACTCAACCACTTATGCCACCGATGCTCAGCCCATTGGCTCTTACGATTCTTATTTTTTTAGCATATTTGTACATGTTACCATCATCATTTTCTAAACATTTACTTTCTAGTTGAACCCTTCATATCAGTTTCTCTTTTTCTCTCTCCCTCTTCCCCTCCTGCCCTCATGACCTCTTCATAACTTAAAACTTATTATTGTTTTCATGTCTGACCCTGGCCACTGTCTTCCTCCTCCTACATTTTCTCTTGTCAATCCCCCTGGGTTATGGTGGGGGCACTCACTCAGTTTTTTGTTTTTTTTTTATAAATCATTTTATTGGGGGCTCATTCACCTCCTGTAATGATCAATACATACACCAATTGTATACAGACCATATTTGCATCATTTGTTGCCATCATCATTCTCAAAACATCTTCTTTCTATCCCAGGTCGTCAATATGAGTTCTGCATAATTCCCCTCCCTCCCCACTCAATTATATGCAGCCCACGTTTGCACATTTGTTGCCATCATCATTCTCAAAGTACCCTCCTTCTACTTAAGTCTTTGGTATCAGTTCCTCATATTTCCCCTCCCTCCAGATTCCCCCTCTCCCATGAACACTTAATAATTTAGAAATTGTTATTCATTTTTCATATCATATACTGTCCAATGTGTCCCTTCACCCACCTCCCCACTGTCCATACTCCAGAGAGGAGGTCATATGTAGATCCCTGCCATTGGTTCCCCCTTCCATTCCACCCTGCCTCCACACTCCCAGTATCACTTCTGTCACCACTGGTCCTGAAGGGACCATCTATCCTGAATTCCACATGTTTCTGGCTCCAGTGTACATCCCTGATCTAGCTGGATTTGTAAGGTAGAATTGGAATCATGATAGTGAGTGGGCAGAAGCAATTGAAAAGTCAAGGAAAGTTACATACCTCATTGTTGCCACATTTTACATTGACTGGCTCAACTCCTACCTGCAACCCCTCTGCAAGAGGATGTCGCTTCACCTATTGATGGGCTTTGGATCCCCAGTCTGTACTCCTCCTCATTTAGAATGATGTAATCTTTAGTTTTTTGATGCCTGACACTGGATCACTTCAATACCTCATAGCTACACAGACTGGTGTGCTTCTTCCATGTGGGCTTTGTTGCTTCTCAACTAGATTACCAATTGTTTACTTTCAAGACTTTAAGACCACAGCTACAATATTTTTTGAAAGCCAGGGACCATTAGTTTACTTCGTCACATTTGTTTATGCATACATTTCTCATCAGCGATCATATTATGAAAGTAGGCATGCAATGACATGATTTTTAGTTCTTGAAGCCTTATTACTGATCCTTAGACACCTCATGGTCACACAAGCTGGTGTACTTCTATGTGAGCTTTGTTGCTTATGAGCTAGAAGGCTGCTTGTTTACTTTCATGCCTTTAAGACCCCAGATGCTACACCTTTGGTAGCCTCAACTTTCTTCACCACTTTTGCTTATGAACACATTTGTCTTCAGTGATTATGTCAGGAAGGTGAACATCATGGAATGCCAATTTAATAGAAAAAAAATGTATTTGCATTGAGGAAGTACTTGAGTAGAAGTACATTGCTCACCTGCTGTCTTAATACTAACCCTATAGATCTATTTCCCTATCATCATATATAAATATATTCACCTATGTAAATGCCTGTATTTAGACCTCTATAAGTGCTTTTATCCCTCCCCCCCTCAGTTCTTTCCTCTATTTACTTTTACTTTTCTCCTGGCCTACTAGCATGCTCAGCTTCCATTGGGGTGCAGTATTTTTTCTCTGTTCCATTACTCTTGCTCAATTCCTATCAGACCTCACACACCCATCTTGTCACTGATTTTGAATCATTTGTTGCTCCCTTATCCCTAGATTGGTCAACACCTTCTCCTTTCTCCCTCCTCCCCATCTCCTATGTCCCGCCCAGAACCAGCAGTCTAGTTATTTTCTCCTCCAGACTGTTCATCCAGCCTATCTTATCTAGATAGACCTGCAGAGATAACAGTATGTACTAGAAAGAAAAAAACAACAGACATCTTAAGATGAAGCAACAAAAGAAAATGATAACAAAAAACCATTATATGCATGTGTGTGTATATATATATATACAGATAAATATATATCATATAAACCTATAAATAGTTCAAGGTCTATTTGTTGACCTCTAGGTGTGTCCCCTGGTTGGGGTGCTGAACTCTGGCCCCAAAGAATATCCTTGACACTCCTTTGGGAACTCCATCCTCTGTTATACAGCCTTACTGTTTTGCCATGTTGTAGTTTGGTAATACTACAATCTTGACCCAGTTTCTCCTTTGTTGTCCCTTGTGTCAGTGAGGGATGCCATGATTCATAGTGGAGGTGGCCATATGGCCCTCTCTGTGCATTGGTTTTTCTGAGTGGGAATATCATCCTCAAGACTCAGTGGACCAGAATGCTCTCCATGATCTCTTCCTCCTCCTTCATTTGTTCTTGTGTCCTCTGATCAGACATGTCTTGCCCCCCAAGCTTCAGCTTCAGTGCTGACCTCCAAAGCAAAATCCCCTGTGAAGAGAGTTGGCTGTCCACGTATTTGGGATTGGGGTTGGTCCTCCAGACTCTACCAGTTCCCGACTCCGTGTTCTCACTCTGCATTCACATCCTGGATCACTAGGTTTACATTTGGTCCTTCTTTCGCTGTGGAGTTATAAATAATATGCTCCCCTTGGGTGAGTTAGTTAGCCATTCCCTTTCTGCACATCACAATCTCCACCACAACTCCCCACCACAGTTGGCTACCATATGTAGCCCTGGATTTGGTCTGACCTCTGCTATACTACCTTGGCCTCCCCAGGGGACTTTCTGTGCACAGTAGCTTTATTTCCTATGCCCCTTTTGCATATCTTAAGCTTACTTAATGGACTCATGTTGTACATGTTCTTTTGCACATGGTTTACTTCACTTAGCATAATTTCCTCCAGTTCTTCTCATTGGGTGATCTGCTTTGTGCATTCATCACTGCTTTTTCAGTGATGTGTAGTGCTTCATTGTACATATGTACCAGTTTTTAATCCATTCATCAGTTGAGGGAAATTTGGACTGTTTCCAACTCCTTGCAATCATGAACTGTGCTATGATGAACATTGGAGCACAGATGTCTGGTTGTGGTTTGTTGATTGCCCCTTCTGGGTATATGCCCAGTAGGGAGATTGTTGGGTCACATGGTAGCCCAATTTCCACCTGTTTTAGATATCACCAAATCAATTTCCATAGTGACTGTGCATACCTACAGGTTCACCAGCAGTGGGTAAGAGTTCCTGTCTTCTCACAGCCCCTCCAACAATTGTTGCTTTCTGATTTTTTGAATTGGGCTATCCTTGAAGGTGTTTGGTGGTATCTCATTGTTGTTTTGATTTAGATTTGTCTTTTGGCTAATAATAGGGAGCATTTTCTCATATGTCTATTGGGCATTCGGATTTCTGCCTCTGTGAAATTTCTGTTCAGGTCCTTTGGCCAACTCCTCCGTGGGCAGTTAGTTTTGCTCTTTTGGGAAGTTGACAGGCTATTATAGATTTTAGTATTATGGTCTTTTTCTGATTTGTCATTGATGAAGATATTTTCTCAGTTGGTGGGCTCTCTTACAACTCTCTTGGTGAATTCTTTCGATGTGCACAGGTGTTTTACCTTCAGTATACCCCACCTCTCTTTTTGCACCTCCCTATGTTTGTGTCTTTCCCGATTTCTGATAGCCTATGTAATCCCTATACCAGTGTTCTCAGGTTTGTCCCAATTCACTCATGGGTGGTCCTAATAGTTTGGGGTTTTACTTTGAGGTCTGTGATCCACCTTGAATTTATTCTAGAAGATGGAGTGAGGTAAAGGTCTCGCTTCATTTTTCTACAGATAGATATCCATTTCCCCCCCCCCAACATTACTTGTTGAAAAAGGCATCTGCTTTCCATTTGATATTTTGAGGGCCTTTGTCATCAATTAGTAGTTTGTATGCTGATGTTTTTATTTCTGTGTTTTCAGTTCTTTTCCATTGGTCTGAGTAGCTATCATTATGCCAATACCATGCTGTCTTGACCACTGTGGCTGTAAATTACGTGCTAAAATCAGGTAAAGCAAGTCCTACACCCACAAACTCTCATTCTTCTTGAGGAGTTCTCTGCTAATTCGAGGCTTCTTCCCTCTCCATATGAAGTTGGAAATCATTTTTATCCATTTCTTTGAAGAAGGATAAGGGAAATTATTTCAAAATTGTATTAAACTTATATAGTACATTGCGGAGAACTGACATTTTTATAATATTGAGTCTTCTGATCCATGAGCATAGGATAGTCTTACATTTATTAAAGTCACTCTTGATTTCTTATAGTAGTGTTCTGTAATTTTCATCATATAGATCTTTTGTTCTTTAGTCAGATATATCCCTAGATATTTCAATTTGTGCTTGACTATTGTAAATGGTACCTCTTTTTTTATTTCTTCTGTGGTTTTATCTGATGTGTATAGCAGTCCAATAAACTTATGATTATTAATCTTGTATTCTGCCACTCTGCCATATACCTCTATTGCTTCCAGTACTCCCCTTGTGGAGCTCTATGGGTTTGCCATATATAAAATCATATCATCCACAAGTAATGGTTGTTCCACCTCTTCCTTCCCCAGACAAATACCTTTGATGTCTTTTCTTTGCTTTATGCTGTTAGCTGAAACCTCCAGTAGGGTATTAAATAAGAGTAGGGACAAGGGACACCCTTGTCTGGTCCCCTTTTTCAGTGGGACTGTGTTCGCCTTTTCTCCATTGACTATCAAGTTGACTGTTGGTTTTTCATATATAGTTTAAATTTTCTTGAGGAATTTTCCTTGTATTCCTATCTTCTCGGGTGTCTTAAGCAGGAATTGTTGGATGTTGTCAAATGCTTTTTCTGATCTATTGATATTATCAGGTAGCTCTTATAGTTTTCATGTAAATATGGCAAATGATAATAATGGTCTTTCATATATTGAATCACCCCTGCATCCCTGATATGAACCCCACTTGGTCATAGTGAATTATTTGTTTAATATACTTTTGAATTCTATTGGCCAGTATTTTATTAAGGAGTTTTGCATCAATGTTCATTAGGGACATTAGTCTGTAGTTCTCAATTCTTGTGGGATCCTTGCCGAGTTTTGGTATCAGTGCTATACAAGCTTCCTAGAAGGAATACAGGAGCTTGCCATCTTTCTCTATGTTTTGGAAGAGTTTGTATAGGATTGGTGTCAGTTCTTCCCTGAATACTTGGTAGAATTCTTCTGTAAAGTCATCTGGTGCAGGTGATTTTTGGTTGGTAATCGCTTGATAACCTTGTCTATTGCATCCATAGGTATGGGTCTGTTCAGATCCTTCGCATCCATTGGGGATAGTCTGGGAAGGACTGTTTTTCCAAGAATTTGTCCATATCTTCCAAGTTGTTCAATTCATTGGAGTACGGTCCTTTGTAGTCCTGTGTAATTATACTTTTAATTTTATTAGGGTCAGTTGTGATGTCCCCTCATTCATCCCTCATTTTTGCTATTGAAGCTTATTCTCTCATTTCTTTGGTTCAGTCTGCCAATGGTTTGTCAATTTTGTTAATTCTTTCAAAGAACCAACTTTTAACAGCATTATTTTAACATTTTTTCCTTATTCTTTCGCTTCTGAATCTCAGCCCTGATTTTTATTATTTCTTTTCTTTTGCTATTAGTGGGAATGTCCTGCTGACTCTGCTTTAGTTGTTGTAAATTCTGTGGCAACATTTCAGTTATAAGGCACTCTTCCTTTTTCAGCAGTGCTTGTATTGCTATGAAACTTCCTCTGAAAACTGCCTTTACTGTGTCCCATAAATTTTGGTATGTTGTGTTTTCATTCTCATTGGTTTCTAGAAATTTCCTAATTTCATCTCTGATCTGGGCCAGTACACACTCCTTTTGCAATAGCTATTCATCTTCAAGTTATTTGCTCTTGTCTTCTTCATCTTCCTTTTGTTGATTCCCATGCTTATGGCACAGTGGTGTAAGAAAGAGATCTATATGATATCAATGTGCTTAAATTTATGTATATTTGCCTTATGCCACAGCATGTGGTCTCTCTTTGCCATGTGAATTTGAAAAGAATGCAATTTTTTATATTTGGATGAAGAGATTTTATATGTCTATCAAGTGAAATTGTCTGATTATAGTGTTTAGAACTCTAGCCTTCTTGTTGAGTTTCTTTCCCTGTGATCTGTCTTTCTCAGAGAGTGGTGTATTGAAGTCACCCACTATAATTATTGAGGCTGTGATTTCTTTTTCCATCTTTTGGAGTGGTTTGGTTTACATATGCAATAGGACTCTCATTTGGGGAATACATGTTTTAAATGTTTATTGGTTCATTGTCTACTCCCTTGAACATTATATAAGGTCCCTCCTTATCTCTTTTTATGGTTTTCAATTTGAGGTCAATTTTAACTGATATTAGGATCACTACCCCTGCTTTTCTTGAATTGTTATTTGCTTGGTATGCCTTTCTCCAGCTTTTGGATCTCAGCCTATTTGTCTGTCGTCTTGAGATGTGTCTCCTCTAGGAAGCAGATTGATGGGTTGTGTATTCTAAGCTCATCTATTAGCCTTAGTCTTTTAATCCCGAGTTCTATCCATTGATATTTAGGGTTATTATCTACAACTGTGGAATATGTGATGTCATCTTATATCTTTTATATTGTGTGTTTCCCTACCTCCCTTTCTTTTCAATGTGTTGTGCATGTGTGTGACAGTTGATCATTTTTCACTTCTTTTTCACCCTTAAACCATTCCTATTTTCAGGACTTTTCTCTTTATTGCCCTCTGGGTGAATTTGTTCTATGTGATGTTCTCTTATTTATGCTTGATATGTGTTTTTCTTCTGCCCATACTGGGTCAGCATGGATTTTTGTAGGGCTGGATTTTTTTCTAGCGTATTCTTTAAGTTTTTCCTTGTCGGGGAAAATTCTTACTTCTCCATCTACCTTGATAGATAATTTGGCTAGGTGGGGTGTTCTTGAGTTTGTGTCATTTTTCTTCAATTTTTTTAATGTATTACTCCACTCCTCTTATTCATAGTGTCCATGGATAGATCTGAGCATATTCTAATTTGGGAACCTTTATATGTGATTTCCCCCACCCCCCCCAACTACTCTCATGATTTTCTCCTTTTTCTCAAAGTTGGATAGTTTAACTATTAGGTGTGTTGGTGACTTTTGAGGATTCAGTCTAGCTGGTATTCTTTCAGTCTGATGAATGGTTATCCGGTTTTCATTCATTTAGCTTGGGAGATTTTCCTCCAAGAATTCTCTAATGTTGCAGATAACTCCTTTGTTGTGTCTTCCACTGGTAGACCAATAATTCTGATGTTACTACTCTTCATAGGATCGGACATAGCTCTTACATTTTCTTCAGTTTCTCTGATAATCTCATTAGATTTTTGTTTGCGTATGTCAAATTCCACTTAACTATCCTCTAGGTCACTGATGCAGTTTTCAACTTCCTCTAGTCGACCCGCAAAGTCCATGAGTCTGCTGTTGGGTTTTGTTATCTTGTCCCTAAGCTCTTGAATTTCCCTTTGGTCTATTGACTTTATCTCAACTATCAATTCATCATTTTTCTGATTGTTTCCCTCATATTCTGTATGACTCTAATCATCATTCTGAAAATTTCTTTCTGTGACATATCATTGTCTCCTTCTTCTATGCATGTCATTAGATTCAGGACATCTGCTGTTGCTTTTTGTTTCCCTTGTTTTTTCATTGAGGTTGTTGGGGCTGATTGCTGTTTACATTGCATTGCTTTCGAGGAACCAGGTGCCAATTTCAGGGACCCAGAGATCACTGGCTCTCTCTGCGATACTTATAGGAATATGTCTTTGAACTTCTGTAATTAATTTCGCTATTGAATTAGCTACTACTTAATCCTCTTGTGATTTCACTCTTTCCCTAGTGAGCCAGTGTTCCATTTTCTGGAGAGCAAGTTGGGTGGTCCTTTCAGGGACCACTGGTTGGATTGTTGTGGAACCCATAAGGATGGTGCTGCACTGAACAATCTCACCAGGAGCTCAGATGGTGCAGCCCACGGCAGCCTGGGACACAGCAGGAGGTGTGTGGGGGTGCCTACTGCAAGTGGAGAGCCATGGGCTACCCACTCCTGAGTAGAGCACCATGAATAGTGGGCAGAACTACCCAGTTAGACAGACCACTACAGAGGCAGGGCAGTGGTTCCTGCAACATCTCAGAACTCAGGCCAGCACCCTGGAATCACCCTGTTCACAAGGCACAAGGCAGGCTGGAGGAAGTTTTCTCAGTCAGATGAACCCCAAGGACATGTAAGAGCTCTCCCAACCACACAGGCTAGAATTCCCCTGTAAGAAATTGAACGGAAAATACCCAGGTTGAGGGTGGGTGTGCC